>BQNB010005360.1:0-102542 GCA_026074375.1 Tanacetum coccineum | reverse complement strand
AAAAAATGCAAAAATAAAAAAATTATGTAAGAAAAATACTATATGTGAAACCAAAATTACTTCGACTCTAAAAAATAAAAAAAACCTAAGAAGTAATTTTTATGTTTCTTAGTTTATTTTTAACTCAACTTTAAGTATTGACAAATGTATACATTAGATTGTATATTTCTTCAATTTATGTGAGTTTGTTTGCAATTGGCTTATCACAAGTAAAGTACTTATTTTGACTCAAAAATTCATATTAATTTGTGATAAGCCAAACGCTCCCTTATGGGTAGAAATCTTTTTCAATATGTCAAAATATATATGAATTATATATATTTTGATGACTTACACTAGTTTGTTATGTGTTTATATACATGATAAAAATATAGTGATTGTCATCTCGACTCTAAACAATCATCCTAAGAGATGAACCAAACACTCCTTTAATTTATAAAATTTTACTCATTGATTCAAAAAAAGAATATATATATATATATATATATATATATATATATATATATATATATATATATATATATATGTTTGGATAATCAATACTTGATTATTTTTTAACATGTTTTGGCATTAATCAACAATGTGTAAGTTTTAAAAATACATATATGCAAAAATTCGGCCATATGATCATAAGTGTACATGTTCATAAAATTTTGACTCAAGAAGTGTTATGATTCAATCCTATCAAAATTGTTGTACTCCTATGACTACGGGTATCATTGTAGTTATGGAATTCCTAGACCAAAATACGAAGTATGAAAATAATCAAAAACACCCAATTTTGATTAAGAACAAAATTAGATGAAATCAAACAAAAAGAATGTTGTAAAACTTACAATGGATGTTGTTGATTGACTTTTTAGTAATTGCCCCTTGCGAATTTTAGTTGATTTGATGATTTGAGGTTTGATTTTGAAGGTTTTGGTGATGGTGTTTTCGTTCACAGCATGTGGGAGAAAGAGGGAAGAGAGAAAAGTGGTGTTTGGTATATAATTCGTCTATAAGGGGGGTGTTTGTTTTCTCCGATAGGCGGTCCTCTTAATTAATTAAGGGGGCCGCCCATTTTACACTGCCGGTCCCCTTAATTTTATGGGGCCGCCACCTGGAAAAAATTTCTTTGATTTTTGGCTAGTTTTGTGAGAATGAATATTGACAATTTTTAATTAACTCATTGTTTAATTAAAAAGTTTCTTTGACTATTTCGGACGAGATGATCAAGATGTTAATACATAAGATGATTTGGTGACTAGACTCCTTGCGAATATGATGAATTAATTTCTTCGAACGAAAAAAAATTAATTGATTTGTTTTGAAATGGGAAAGTGTAGATATTGTGGTAGATAGGAGATTGGAATGGAGTTGACAATTCAACAAGGCGATTTTGATAGACGTAGTTGAGGCGAGCGTCGAGGTGGAAAGAAGTTTGTTTCATCCATAGTGGTTTAAGACTTTTCCGATACAAAGCTAATCCTACTTCTATGTTAAATATTATCTACTAACTCACTTTTCTTCGTTTACGTGAGTTCGTGGCCATAGAAGATTTCCATTTCAAAGAGTTTTGTTGGTTAAATCCAATTGAAAGAATGGGTTTTCTAATGAACAAATTCTTTAAAAAACTAGAAAGCGAAACAAAGAATGCATTTCAAGTGACTACCATATTTTTCCTAACTATCACTAATCCTAAGTAATAACATATCTACCAATCTATAATTTACGTAATTAGAGGGTGGAGAACATACCTTAAGCCTTCAAGATAAAATTGCTTTAAAATTCTTTAAGGTAGCAAGCTTAAGGATGAGTTTTGTGGATAATCCCTAATTATAAGTTTCTTCAATTTGCTTGACGAAAGCCAAGGTTGCTTGAGATGATTAAACTCGAAGATATATGATTTAGGGGCCCATTTGTCCCCATCGTTTCATGGGTTCGTAGAGTTATTATTTTCGGAACAAGTTTTGCATTTGATTAGAACACATGCAGGTGAACATCTTCCATATTGAGTAAAGCTTGGTATGGTGTGGATGATTCCACGATTGTTGATTAGGAGTTAGAGTAATTTGGCCAACCTTGTTCTCGCCTAGGTTTGAGAGATTTGGAACGAGGATGAAAGTTTTCCTTTCTTCTCGGAGGAGGTGTTTTAGACCTCATTGTAGGTTTAGTAAATCCGACTCCGGGTTTTAAGGACGGTTTGTAAAAACATTTTACCTCATCATCACATGCAATAGGAATTTTAGTATTGTTTATAAGTAAAAAATTTTGGTTTTGAGTTTGGGTTTGATTCTATCAATTTTTCTTTCGACTGCTCGAACTTCTTGAAGCTCTTACAAAAATTTTACTTAGTGTTTCGCTAGGTGATCCATTTGGTAAATTAAATCCCTAAACCGGATTTACTCCTTCCAGAAGGAATTTTGGAAAACTTATTATTTTCTTAAGTAGTGACTATTATCATTAAATTTTGTTTAGTCTATAAATTTTCTTTTCTAAGCTTCACATTTTCCAAACTTAAGGTCTTGACATAAAGTTTACATTCTTCATTTACTTCCCTTACATTTTTTCAAACCTAGATAATTTATCTTTTAATCTATTGCTTCATTTCTCTATTTCCTATTTTTAGCTTGGTTTTAGAGTTTTATTTTTAGCCATGACTTTTAGTCCTATTTTGCATAGTCTACTATATTCACTAGTCTAAAGCTAATTTTCCGTCTAGTGATGATTGGTCACTCCACTAAAGTATTTCCGTTTCGAAAAAGTACCGTCAATGGAAGCTTTAGCCATAAGACACTTTTCGTCATTTGTCTTCTCCTCTTCATCTTCGTCGCTATCACTCCAAGATCCTCCAACAAACGCTTTTTGATTTTGATATCTTGATAGTTTTGGACATTCTCGACGGAGATGATTTGGATCCTCGCACACTTAAAAGCCATTTTCTTTCGCCTTTTGCCCATTTTTTGGTGTCGTCTTTATTCCTTTGGAATAATTTTTCCCTCTTCATGTGGTTGTCTGTCATACGAATCGATTACAAATTAATCATGCCTCGTCTTTTGAAGAATTTCTTGAAGTTCATTTTAGGCCATGACATATTCCTTCATCTTCACTATCGAGGAGGTTGAGTCTCATCATTCATGACTAGATTTCCCTTTCTAGCTTTCAAGGCAATAGATCTACTTTGTTCTCTTTTGCTTTTGACGGTTTCAGAATCTTTCTTAATTACTTCTTCATAAACCTTCAAATTTCCAATGAGTTCGTCAAGTGATAGAGTTGTTAGATCTTGATTTTTAAATCACCGTGACTTTTAAGCGCCATTTTTAGGATGGAATTGCCCTAAGAAATTTCCGAACACAATTCTTGCTAGAAAAACTTTTCATCAAGTGTTTTTAGACTAGTAATAATAGTGTTAAATTTACAAAGGCAGTATCTATTTGATTCCTCTTCTGGTATCGTAAAATTGTTCAAATTGTTGAACCAAGAAGATCTATTTTGTTAGCTTGACTTGATTAATACCTTGATTGAGGTAGATTAACAAATATCCTAAATTTCTTTTTGCGTTGACAAATAAAAATTTCCTTTCGTATTCCTTTTCGTGGCAAGCATTATAAATTACCATTTTAGCTTCATTATTTTTTGCAAGTTTCTTTTTAAGATCATCGTTTTGTTTATGAAAAGGTACAATTTCATCCTTTTTAGTTTCGGGATTATTTTAAATAGAAAAAAATCATCATCGGTAATAACATGCCAAAGATCTAGATCTTTTGACTTCACATAAAGTGTCCGAATCTATTATTTCTAATAAATACATCTATCACTTTCAAATAGAGGTGGTCATTTGCATAGATTGTTCCTATCTAAATATTTTTCCGATCCCATAAGATCGAAAAAAAAATTCAAGTTATTAAAATAAAATTTATTTTAAAAAATCCATTGTTTGACGTAGCTCTGATAACCCAACTGTGAAAACTAGAAGGGATGTTGAAATCAACACTTGCACAATATAAATAAAGATGTGAATTCTAGATTCGACTTTAAATGTGAAATGTCAAACACATTGCACAATATAAACAATATGCTTATCTAAACAATTAATAGGATGGTATAAAAAAATAATGTAAGATAAGAAATAAAAGTAAGACAATCAACCACAACGCGAGTATTATAGTGTTCGGTAATACGAAGCACCTCTTCGCCCAACTCCCACGACCCCGAGAACCTAACTCGAAGTTTTATTCACTATTGTCCCAACAATAAACTCCCCTTATGGCGGAGAAAATCGTACACAACTTTCGCTTATATCAATTTCCGAACTAAGCTAGATGTTCGAGTTCTAATCTTCACTAGAACCAATGCATCCACGACTCACACCGTTCCTTCACTACTTTTCACGATTTTTCACAACATCAACTTCACAACTACACAATTTCTTCACGCCATAGTGTTCTTCACCACACTACTTCACTACTTCACCTCTACTTTCACACCTAACGATCACAACTTGGATGAATCACTAAGATTCAACTATACTTACAACAATCATTAAGATCTAACAACTACACATTTTTACAAGATTTATAAATGATTTACAAGTTATGATATGGATGACAATAAGATTGCAAACAAACATACAAAGGTGTAATAACTTCTTCACATTGATGACGAAGAGTAATTTCTTCCTAGCACATATGAGGAATTGATCTGGATCACTTGGAAACAAAGCTTTATGAATAAATATCAAATGATTCTAAATGAGATGGTGTGGGATTTTTTAAGTGGACATAAAGAATGAGTGCAGAATATGAGAAAATAGTAGGGAAAAGTCCACTATTTATAGGACAAACTGAAGGAGCGTCTACCGATGGGCGGTCCCCTTAAATAGGTGGGCGGTCACCTTAAAATTAAGAGGGCCGCCCGTGTATTTAAGGGGGCCGCCCTAACTGGGGCGCTCTCTAGTTTTGTCCTATAGTGTAAGGAGAATTTTAAACATTCTCCTAGCCGTTTTAGGTCCAAAATTTTGAATTTCAAAACTATTTTATTTGAATAAACATATCTTTTAATTGTAGAAAATGTTTTTTGTAATGTTTAAACAATTTGGTTACATACAACATTTTAAAAAAAGTGTGAGGTTGAATAAAATTTTTTTTGATCATAAAAAATCATTAAGCATGTAATTATACATACCTTTAAGTGATGGTAGAATTTCCGAAATGAGAAATTGACTACTAATTACTCGTTTGCATTTAATTTACATTGAACGTTTTATATTTTGTGATTATCAAAACGTAAAGATGTGAAAATTATTAATAATGTTTTTAGGCATTATTTCTATCAACATACATTACAATAAAAATAAAACATTGCGAAATTTGAAAAATAATGCGAAAATTTATAAAAAAATACATTCAAATTTATAAAAAACTAATCTTCCTGTTGATGTTGTTAGATGTAGTTGCCAAAGATGCTCAGTGACATTAAACGTTGAAGCTCATGCGTGTGTTTGTTTATCACGTAGTTCTTTGGATTTTCTATCTTTGCAATTACGCAACGGCACCGAACCCATGTCCTAAATATTATGGCTTGTCGGGTAAAATAAACTTTTTGCTGGTCAAACTCGATAAAAACGCAAAACATTTATAATCATTTTTAAAATCCTGTTAATGCAGATATGAATGCAAGTGTACATGACATCTGCGTTAGCTTGTATGCGCGTTCCAAGCACTAACCGGTTTGACATATAATATGCCAATGACCTTGAAAGGACGCGCCAAAAAGCTCTTTCAAACTATCAAAATAAAGCTCTTTCTGAAAAGACAAAAAATAATCTTTTCACTGTATCAAACTTCTTTTTATCTTTCGAACCACGTTTCGTCTTGTTTTGGCCGTTTTAAATAACGGGCAAAGGGCATAGCTCGTGAGGGAGGATGGATATTGTCGGAAAAGGCGGCCCGGGTGAGTTGGGGGAAATGTCATGTGGGGGTTCTAGGGATGCGACTCTATGTGAGGGAGACAGACACGTCTTAGAAGACATGACAGCAACAAAGGGTTGTAGGGGTAGTAATGGAGGGGAGTCAATGCCGTGATTGTTGTAAATCGATCCAGCGCTAGTGTAGAAATGGCTATCCGTTTGCACATATGATACTGCTTACCGAACGGGGAGTTCTACATCCCGAATTACAAATGGTACTCACTACACGGCGCTAGCCATCGAGTCTGAGGCGCATGGTACCGCGTACGCGGAACGAGAAGTTGAGGGTCGTAGCAAAGGGATAAGCGAGTAGACTATTCAAGATAAACGGGTGTCGGTAAATCGTTATTGACCACCCTCTTTACCCCAAAAAATGCATGCCAAATCCACAAATCATTTGATGCAACAGCCTCAAGCATTATAGTTGGGTATTTTTTATCACCTCTAGCAAATTGGCCATGCCATGCTTTTGGATAATTTCTCCATTCCCAATGCATACAATCAATGCTTCCAAGCATTCTCGGAAAACCATGAATATTATTGTGTGCAGTGTATAAATTTTGAATGTCATTGAAGTCAGGTTTTCGTAAATACTCGGGCATAAACAGATCGATAACGCACATAGTAAAAAAATCTAGACAATCGCGTGCGCAATGGTTACCCATTTGTAAATACTCATCTAATGAATCAGGTGTTAAGCCGTATGCCAGTTGGCGTATGGCGCTTGTGCATTTCATAATAACACTAAAACCTGGTAGACCCGTAGCATCGGGTCGGACTCTAAAGAAATCGAAATGCGGAGGAAGAGGATGGTACGTTTGAATGTAATTTTCAATACCTGAGACTATTTTAAAAAATAGTGTAGGTCTCATACGATATCGTTTTCGAAAATAATACTCGGGATATTTTGGGTGAGTACCAAAATAGTCCGCCATCAAACGTGCTTCCGCATCTAAACGTTCCCGGTAGATATAGTTTCGGTGGCGCACCCGTTCTGCTTCTTCTTCTTCTTGTTGCTCTGACTGAACTTGTTGCATAATCATCTCAAGATCATCGAAATCATCAACATCGGACAAATCACCACCATCTGAATCACTCATCATGTTTATTGATATTAAGATGTAGTGTTTTGAAAGAGTAGTTGTGTAATATTTGATAAAATGAGGTAGTATTTATAGTGTAAAAGTGGGTATAAATTAAAAAATAATAATAATATAATTAAAAAAATGCAACGGATATATTGTAACGGATATATCATTTTGTCATGATCCAAGCCATGGCTATGACGAAATACTTGGTTTTTTGCTATGGCGAGCGGTGGTGGTGTGGTGGCGAGGCCTGTGACGAAGCCATGTCGGATGTGGCGAGCCTCCACCGCCACCATACTTCTTCCTCTTATTGACATTTTTATCCCTATGTCACTCAGTGCACTATTTTCTTTTGTATTTGATAATCCTTTTGACCATATTTAAGAGGACCCAAACGCCATAACGTTGTTGCATTTATCTACTGAGTGACATAGGGTTTAGGGTTTCTTAGTGTACTATTTTCTTTGTATCCCTTATGTGCATTTATGGAAGTTTAGTGCACGCCGACGATTTTAATTCGTAGCAAAGACAATGAGTCAATTATCATTTGGAATGAATACATATACAAACTCATATAGAAGCAAGAACACAACAGAGATCGCACTCACACTACTGGAGAGTCCTAGCTCCATACACTGTAAGACCAACGTCACACAACTACGCCAGTTCGAACTCTAGTCTAAAAACACCAGCGCTGAAGTACACGGACTCTCAACGAGAGGGAATTGAGTCAGATCAGCACCATAAAATAGCAAACTACAGGGAGTATACCTCAGACACGTATGACACACATATCGAGTCACACCACTTGGCTCATCTTCTGATTAGTAGTTAAGGAGCAACTGAGACTTCCATGGCGACGTGGTGACACAACACACGTCACAGTAGCCATCTGTACTAACGAGACTGTACGTCTGGCGAAACATCTCTAGGTGCGATCGACTCTCTCCCGACGCAGCACAGTTTGACCATGAGCGCAATCTCACATGTCTACTCTAGGTAGCGGATCACGCATGTCTCGCTAACGAACTACACATACACTAACCACACTAACCGATACAAGGCGAGCAGAGCCGCAGGGCTCATTAGTGAGATCTGTATATCAACAAGACACATCGCGCGTATAGAGCTCTACGCGACGCTTATCAATAGACCTCATTGAGCACTTGCGTACACAGTACACTAAGCCTGAGACCTACTTACGCTTGTTAGAGAGAAATGCTATCAGGACTACAATTCTCTCATGCGGACATGCGATCATCATCTGATCAATTACTGAAACTTTCCAAAGACACAGACACGTTACCATGATACCCTACGTAAGAGGTTGATCTCTTGCTCGCGGAGTGCATTAGCGCGGTCGACTTCATGGAGAGCGACACACCAGAACACAACTCCTAACTCCTCGACAATTTTACAATACTCTTCTCTAACACCAGCTAAAAATTCTCTTCAGCTCAGTGATAACATTCTAGGCGAAGTGATTTATATTGATACATACACACACTAGACAAGAATGACATTACCTTAGCAGGGCTCGACCCAACTCTTCTCCCAGCAGCTGCCTACAATGGGAGTCAGTACTTTACTACACACTCGCACGTAGCGTCAGAAGTAGCGATGAGCCTTGAGACACTACCCGTCAAGAAGTGAGAGTAATAGCGACTCGCGCTAATTCGCGCAATTTGATCTACCTCATACAATCCACGCGCTCGAATGCGTAGTAACGCGCGCGTCGCGACGTATTAGGATTCAAGATCTCTGTGCACAAACACCCTGCTATAAATTCTGCAGTGATCTCATATATCTATAGAGGTGAACACTATTTGAGTGAGTGTAGCTACATCAGAGAGCGTCCTCATTATCGACGAGGAGTTTGAGACTTATTGCCTTTGTATGTCTTGTGCTTCGATTATCAACAACCATACTTCTTCCTCTTATTGACATTTTTATCCCTATGTCACTCAGTGCACTATTTTCTTATGTATTTGATAATCCTTTTGACCATATTTAAGAGGACCCAAACGCCATAACGTTGTTGCATTTATGTACTGAGTGACATAGGGTTTAGGGTTTCTTAGTGTACTATTTTCTTTGAATCTGATGTGCCATTTAGGAAGTTTAGGCACGCGACGTTTTTTATTCTAGCAAAGACATGAAGCAATTATCATTGGAATGATACATATACATCTCATATAAAGATATTCAAAAATTTCTTATTTTATCAATATATTTTCAAAAACAGTATACAAAGAGATTGTCTCATTATTGATCGTATTGATAATGGCCAATGGCGTTGGAATTGGTCGAGGACCAATCTTGGTGCTCGTAATCTGGTTTACTTGCGTGACATGCTTATTGAGATCAGTAATGTCGATACTAATGATACTGAGGGCTCTTGCGTATGGACGCTTGGTTTAGATGGTAACTTCTTTGTAGGGGGGGATTCTCGACGTATCATTGATGCCAAGATCCTTCCCTCGTTAGTTCCTTCGACTACATGGCACAAAACTCTTCCTAGAAAAGTTAACATTTTTTTATGGAGAATGAGCTTGGACCGACTTCCGCATAGGTTGAATATCTCGTCTCGCCGAATGATTATACCGTCGATTTCTTGTCCTTCTTGTAATGGCAACGTGGAATCCTCTAACCATATTTTCTTTGAATGTGACATCGCTTCGGAGGTTTGGAGACTTGTTCGTATTTGGTGTGATATCCCTTTTCCTCATCCCACATCTTTTGAGCATTGGAAGAATTGGTTTGGTTGTGGCATGCTTCTAAGGAGAAGAAGCATCGTCTCTATGTTATTTTTACTTCGTCTCTTTGGTGGTTATGAAGGTTTCGTAACAGTGTTACTTTTTGTTCACATTAGATGAGAAAATATGACATTTTCGACAACATACGTTATCCTTCTTTCTCCTGGCTTTATCACAAGGGTCATATGGCTTGTAGTTGGTTAGAGTGGCTTAAATCTCATCTGCTGCTTGCGAGTTAAGTTATGACATTCGATGATGCTGCTGGATGTTCGTGAGTTTCGCTTGGTTTTTTTGTGCGCATTTTCTATTTTGTATTTTTTTTTTCCTCAGGGCTTGTTTGGGACTGCATCAAAAACAGCCCGGAGTGAAAACCGGTGGCTCGGCCTCCGTGAGTGGGGATTTTTCTCTTGTCGTGGTTGTAATTGGCAAGAGTTTTTTCATCCATTTTGTAGTTCTCGCAGTTAAAGCCTCGGAAAGAGTCTAGAATGTGTTTAGTTTATTTCTAGATTGTATTGTACTCTTTGGCTTCTAGCGCCTTGCTAGTTGCTTCTTTAATATATATTTTTCTGCCGTTAAAAAAAAGTATACAAAGAGATACTTGAGATATGATTCATAAGTTTTCCTGATGCAACCATGGATTTCGTGTCACTAATATGTTCATATCTTCACATTTACGATAATATGGAATTCTTCCAGTAGATCTTAACATGGCCGAGAGGAAATGGGTTGATTTGCACTTCATAAATCACGAGTAATTGCATCTTTGTTGTGCGATGGTTTGTGATGCAAGATCGCCACCTTCCGATTTGATGGGTTCTTAGTAAAGTTTCTTCGTCTATAAGCTTTACAAGCGACGAAACCATTGCCAGATAGCGACTAGCCTTTAAGTATTTTAAATATAAAGCTAGTTTGACAACGGCATGTATACACGAAAAGAAACACAAGGTGATAAAGGTAACCCGATGGCGCAAGGCCACGTTGATCGCGCAAAAAAGCCAAGATGCATATAAATGTTTTAGACGCTTAGTCGTTGTACGACTGCGAACTCGTGATGCGAAATACTTGACCAACGTAATGAATTTTTTTGTTTTTTATTTCAACTATTTTTAATTTAGCAAATGTATGTAAAGATGAAAACAAGATCAAAAAGTACGTTTTGGATAAAAAAAGAAATGACATATTTGTACAATCACCCAAATTAGATTTTGTGAGTTCAACTAGAACTCGACCATGAATTATACGTTATAGTAGCAAAAACAATACAAAGAATAAAAAATTGATCTTTTCGTGGAGACTTCTTTTATTCACAAAAGAGTGAGTGTGACATGGAACGGCTAAATAGCTTTTTTGTTCTTTACAATAAAACACACAAAGGAACTTTTCTAAACATAACTAGTTGGTCAAAACTCCACATGACATATAGTGAGGACAACCAGATCAATGATATTCTCATCAGTAGAAAATAAAAAATAATGATAAAACTATAGTAAATGATATGACACCTTAACGTGTGGGGCTGAGAACTACTACTCATAGTCATAGTAAAAGAATGTCCAAATGTAGACAGCACCTTAACGTGTTTGCATATTTCACAAACCACACACATTTTTTACTTTGTTTTAAAATAATTGTGCAATACAATTACATAATAAATTTTATTCTTAATTTATTCGAGTTGTTAAAAATGATACGACAACTCCATAAATCCTTCTTAGCCAGTCGAATCATTCACAGATTAAGGGTTATTAATAAGACCTGTGTAGACCTATATTTAGTCATTCAACATTTTTATTTTTGTTTAAGTATATTTTATCTACTTTGCTACTTTTGCTATATATATAAAAGATAAAATAAGCTTTTAAGCGGACGTAGTTAGTTATCAAAACTGAAAAATCGAGATTATGAGTTCCAAATGCCTTATTATCAGTACCATTAATTTAAGAATTTAGTACGGTACAATCCCGGTGCGTGCATATTACATTCTAATAATAACATTTGTCAAATGTGTTTTACTGTGGATTTACAGTAAAATTTTGGGGAGAGAATGCCACAAGCCAAATTATGAAGGGTCGGGTTTTGCTTAGAAGCATTATATATGCGTGGGTTTCTGGCTTATCATGTTAGTTTTGTTGGAGTACCCCGGCGATAAAAGTGTAGTACGTGTATGCGAAACCAAAAACCAAATATTTAATTCTGTTCGGTTTCGGTTACGGATATTAACCAAACATTGAACACCCCTAGTGTCAAATCTATCAACACCTGAAGATCACCCCATAACATCAATCCAGCACCAGCAACAAGATGATTTTCATAGTATGTGACCACCATGCCATACAACTTCAATAGATCCTGTCTATCCACCATATGAAGGATCTCCCTTAGAGTGGTAAAATGTTTGGTAGACTGATCCGACCTGTAAAGAGCATTAATTTCTCCCAGAGGAGTAGAGATCACCTCCCAACCAGCAAGAGCAGACCAAAGAATAGGAGCCTCATCTGTAGAGTCCTCATCAGAAACAACCTTGATGAATGTCTTATCATCTGCATCTAAATCCAATTCTTTAAGTATAGATTTGGGCTTAGTTAGACGATTCCTGCCAAGAGACTTCCTCCTTGTGCCAGAAGATTTGGGTGAAGAACCAACTGGTGGTTGGGGAACATCAGGCACAGATGGAATGGGGGCTTCAGTAGACTTTTGCTGCTTGGAGGAAGGTTCTTCTAACTCAGGACCTGTCCTCTTCAAAGTCCTGCTAAAGGCTTGAACCTGAGTGTTTGCTAGAGCCTTTTGAATCTTTTCAAACTCCTCCTTCAATTGTGCATCAGTGAAACTTTCCACCTTAGCCTTAGTCCATCCAGTAGAGTAGAGAGCACTACTTTGGTTCTTGACAAATTGTCTCATGTAGGTTCTTTGTTGTACCGGAGTCATTGGCCTTTCCATCCTTTCCTTTGCCAATTTCTCAGCAAGAGCTTGTTTCTTCCTCTTGATCAAAGCAGCCATCCTGACTGGGAAGTTGTCTTCAGTCACATCATCACCCAACAGTGTCTTGGAAAGAGATGCATTAGCTTCAACCTGAGCCATGATGTTGATCCAATCAGCCTCAGTATAATACATGGCTGAAGCAAGAACTTCTTGTTGTCTCCTTCTGTTCAGCTCTGCTCTTTGTCTGTCCACTTGAGCTTGTTCTTCATCATGTAACCTCTTTGCAGCCTCCTCACCAAGTCTATCATCTTCCATCTGCTTTAGTGTCCTTTCTTTGACAGTAATGTCTTCTTCCACCATTGGAGTTTTTCCTTTGTTTGAAACACCAGCAGGAGCAACACCAGTAGGAACATCAGTAGGAATATGGGAACTAGAAGCACCACCAGGAGGAATATTGGAATCAACAATCACAGCTGCATTAGCCAATGCAAGTAGAGCATCCAAATCCACATCTTGCTCTCCTCCTTCTTCTTGGTCAGAATCACTCACAACCACCTTCCTTTTCTTGGTCTTGAGTTTTACCTCCATTGCTTTGACTTTCTTGACCAACTTTCCCACCACATCCTTAAATAGCTTCTTGGTGTCCTTGAGCTTAGTTTCCAACGAATTTACCTTCTGCACAAGAGTAGAAACTACAGAGGACACAGCAGTTAGTGTAATAAGGTCCTCTGCACCTCCTGAAGTGTGACCTACAGGGGGAGCTTGAGTGGACCTTGGTGGAGATGCATGGAAAGAGCCTCCCAAAGGTTCATCTTCCACATTGGTGGAAGTGAAAGGGTCATCATCAGTCTCATGGACTCGTGAGAAGGAAGCTATATTTGGGTCTGAACTTTGACCATGCTCAAAGACAGGAGCAATAGGGTCAGAAGTTTGTTGTCTTGGGGGTGTAGACAAATGGTCTTGAGGTTGGTCAGGTTCAGGCATAGGCTCAGGAATAGGTTCAGGTATGGGTGGTGGGACAGCTTGTGCAGCTACCCCTGCACCTTCACCTTCTTGATCTTGGGGAAGCATAGCAGCTAAAAGTTGCATAGGTTGCCCCTCAAAGTTGAGCTTCATATTAGCAAAAAGTTTACTAGATAGCTTGAACACATGGTATTGTCTTGTAACAAAAGGTTGAGGCCAATACACATACAAAACAATACAAAAAATGGAAAGAAAATAATCTATCAGACTGAACTAATTACATACAAGCAAGATGAACTTAAACTACCGTAAAAAAGTTAACTACCAGGAGAAGAATACACTACTAGGATGAAACATTATGTAAGCAAAAAAACTAAGTGTAAAAAAAAATTAAAAACCAACTTGTTAGAAAATTTTACAACAACAGTCCTCCCCTCAATCCAAGAGATCTATGTATTGAGCATACCAATGTTAACCCACAAATGATTAAACCTAGTCCAATTCAAATGCCCTGGTTAACACAATGCAGCCACATTATCATCAGTATATGTATTATTAAGCACATGAATAAGTTTTTCTTTTCATTAGCATCTCTTATGAAATGATTGCCTAATTTCTATGTGCTTAGTCCGATGGTGATAACTGGGTTTTTTTTAACTATGCAAAAAGGTACATTGTTTCTCAATAAAGATTTGTATTCTAAAAAGATTATACCCCATAATCTTAACAACTGATTTGTATCCAGAGTACCTGGCCGACAAACAAGTTTATCACAGCAACATGCCTCAGCTCAGTGGAAGAGTTAGCCACAATTGTATAGCTTTCATCATTTTGCACACACAAGATCTTAATGGAAGATGACTTCAAACCGGTCATTCAACCCCAAAGGCGTTTAAATCCTAAAGTCCAAGATGTGGTGAAAAATTAAATTGTTAAGTTACTTGATTCTGGGTTAATTTATCCAATCTCAGACAGTTCATGGGTTAGCCCTATTCATGTTGTCCCAAAGTAAGGAGGAATGATTGTAGTTTTGAATGACAACAACGAATTGATTCCTTCTTGCACAGTTATAGGATGGCGAGTGTGCATCGATTATTGTAAACTTAATGATGCGACTCGAAAGGATCATTTCCCTCTTTCATTTATTGATCAAATGCTAGAACGTTTATCTAGGAATGATTATTACTATTTTCTTGATGGTTTTTTAGGATTCTTCCAAATTCCAATCGCACCTGAAGATGAAGAAAATACTACATTCACTTGTCCTTATAGAACTTTTACCTACAGAAGGATGTTGTTTGGATTATGCAACGCACCTGCAACCTTCCAAAGATGCATGATGGCAATTTTTCATGACATGGTGGAAGACTTTATGAAAGCATTCATGTATGATTTTTTGGTATTTGGTAACTCCTATAATTGTTGTCTTGCTAATTTATACAGAATGCTTGCTAGGTATGAAGAAATCAACCTGGTGTTGAATTAGGAAAAATGTCATTTCATGGTAAAAGAAGGGATTGTGTTGGGACACAAAATTTCTAGAGCATGTATCGAAATTGATAAAGCCAAGATCGATGTAATATCTAAGTTACCCTACCCAACAAACGTAAAAGGTGTTAGAAGTTTCTTAGGTCATGCTGGATTTTATTAAAGATTCATAAAAGATTTTTCCATGATCTCTAAACCAATGACCTAACTTTTGATGAAAGACATGAAATTTGATTTTTTTGATGATTGCAAGATGGAGTTTAATATTTTGAAAGAAAAATTAACTACAGCTCCTATCATAATATCTCCTGATTAGAATGTGCCCTTTGAATTGATGTGTGACGTTAGTGATTTTGCTGTTGGAGTTGTTTTAGGACAACAAATTGATGGGAAATTCAAACCAATCTATTATGCTAGAAAAACACTGAATATTGCCCAAGAACATTAGACCACTATTGAAAAAGAACTTCTTGCAGTTGTTTTCTCTTTTGATAAGTTTCGTCCCTACCTTATCTTATCAAAAACTGTAGTCTACATTGACCATTCTGCTTTGAAGTATTTGTTCAACAAACAGGATGCCAAACCTAGGCTTATAAGGTGGGTTCTACTCCTTTAAGGGTTTGACATCAAAATTAAGGACAAAAGGGGCAGAAAGCTTAGCTGCAAATCATTTTTCAAGAGTGAAAATCCAGATTTGGGAGTACTGATAAGTGTAAAATACACATATCCGTTAACACCAAAAATGACCCTAAATGACTAAAAACATACTAAAAATGACAAAGATATGCTTGTTTTTGTGTTTTGTGTATGCAGGTACGGATAAGACAAAAATCACAAGAAAACCGTCAAAAAACGGGCAAACACGGATACGAGAACGGAAGAGCGTGCAAGAGCCGGAAGCCAAAGTCAAAAAGTCAACCTCGGTCAACTCTCAAAGTCAACACTAGAAGATAAAAATCCAAAGTTACAAATCTAGTCCCTCAAGTTTCAGAAACTTACACTAACGATCCCTAAGCAAAATGGGCCCTAAACCTATCAAAAACAACACCCGGATCCAAAGCCCAAAACAAAATCCCAATTCCTAAAAGCCCAAAACCCTTTTATAACACTTTAGGGGCCATTTCTGTCATTATTTAATGTCATTTTACACTACACCATCTCTTTACACAAAGAGAGGGACAGATTTTGCAATTACCCCAAACTCACACCCGTTTTTACTCAATTCAGGTAAACTTTAAAAAAAGGCGCCAACACTGTTCATTCATCGTTCCAAGTTACCACGCATCTCAAACCATGGGGCTTTTGTCAATTGAAGGATAAAAACGACAATTCAAGAGCTAAATAACAAAATGGCAGGGTTAGAATTGTAATCTCAAAGGCTCTAATTGGTTCACCCAAGCAATTAAGCTACGTGGAAGAGGGAAAGCACAAAAGGAAGCTAAGATTTGCATTGATTTCACTCACACAACAAGCACAAGAGCATCACACGGATTGCCACACTGGCAATCCGTGTGAATCCCAAGACTTGATCAAACGGCCATAAATGAAACCCCAATGATTGATGGAATGTACAGCTATGATTAGCAGGGGCGTGGGAAGCAAGGAAGACCTAGAAGCTTTAGAGAAGGGCTATAAATAGTACACACTTTTCACACACGTAGTAGGGGGTTAGCTCTTTAATTTTCAGCTTAATTTTTAGTGTAGTTTATGTAACTTATTTTAAGCTTTTGTATTTTCTTTTTAAGTATTGTAAGCAAGTTTTTTTTAATCAATGAAATTAAGTTTTATTTTGTCATAAGCTTTTATTTACTCATCTTCCCTTTTCAATTGATAAGTTTCTGTCTCATAAGCTCATAATAAGCTCAATAGCTCTCATAAGTCTTTAAGCTTATGATTGAGCTTAAACATACCTTAATTACATCTTAAATCTAAAATCAGGAATAAACCTTAACTACTTTGGACTTTTAAAGCTTTTGGAAGAGAAGCCTATCATGGAAGGGCTTCTATGGACTTTACTAGCTTATCCTTATGGGTAAGCTAGAGCTTGTAGCTGCTTAATTGAACTTAGCTTCTGTTTAGCTGAAGCTTAAAGTAAGTTTTCAGTTAATTTCTTATGTTCTTTAATATTTAGTTCAATTAGTGCTTATTAGTATAGATTTGCTTAATTTCTTAAACTAGTTGCTTATTTGTGCTTTTTATCATCTCTATGTGCTTATTAGTTAATGTTCTTAATCTGTTTTTATCTCAATAATTATAGATCTTAGATTCTCAAATTTTGTCTAAAAAATCATAAAAAACCAAAAAAAAAATCATTAGCATAGTATAGATCTTAGACTCCTGGCTTATTCAGTTGTTTAACCATGTTGTTAAACTTGTTTTAAGCTAAGTATTATCTGGTATCAAAGTTTTATAAGCTAGTATTCATTTCATAAGCTCAATCAAATTCTGTCAATGCATTAAGGGGTGTTTGGTTTAAACCTGTTTGACCTTCAAAAGTCAAAACTAATTGGTGATTTCTTTTTAGATAGTCAGAGTCTTGCATTTAATCAAGTTTTAATTAGGATTTGAGGTTTAGTTTTAGCTTGCAATCATTTTAGGGCTTATTCTTGTTGATCTAGCACCATGGTATTTTTACCTTTGTCTTTACTTATGAAATTTGAACCAAGGCTTGGTTATTGCTTGTTTTGTGATCAATTGCACTCATTAAGAGTGTTCATTTCAGGTTAGACCAAGTAAGTTACCTGCACTTAAATCTTGGCCTTTGGTCATTTGCACTATCAGTAGTAACACTAAGTTACTACTGCTACCCTTTTTGGTTTCATCTTAAGTTAGTAATTTTAAGATTTAAGATCTAAGCTTCAAGTAGCTTATAGATTAGTCATAGCTTATTATAAATTGAGTTTAGTTTTTCATATTCTAGTTTAAATTCTTAGGTAACATTTGCTCTAAAAGTTTTAAAAATTTCTTCAAAAAAAAAGTCTAAAAAAACAGTAGTCATAGAATTTAGTCTTTTAAATTTAGGATTTTAAGTTGTAGTGTCTGATTTTCTGTTTTGAATTTATAGCTTATAGTTAGGTCAATTAGTTGTCATAAGCTCAGCTTCTATCTTGGCTTATTTAGCATTTGAGCTTTTCTTAATTTTAAGCTTTTTGAATTATTTCCGGAGTTTGCTGCTTTGTTAATCAATTTCAGTTAGCTTTTAGTGTTTCTTAGTTAAGTAGCTTATTAAAAATAGCTTGTAGACATCATAAGCTATCCAGAACATCTTTTGCTTTTTAATTTGAGCTTAAATTGAAGCTTGTGTAAGTGTTTAAGTGGAAATTAGCAAAAGTGAGCTCAAAAGCTCACTTTCTGTAAACAGTAATTTCAAAAGCTCTTAGAGAGCTTAATTTTGGTTTTTAGCTTATGTTGTTTTTATAAAAAGTGTTTAAAAATGTGTGTTCTATAAGTTCCAACTTTTAGTTTGCAAAAATAAAAAAAAGTGCAAAAAGGGGTGTTAGACAACCTTGAACCCGTGACCTCCCACACACAAACCCAACGTGTTAACCAATATGCTACAATAGCTCATCCATTCATATCTCTTCCCATTTAATTCTTGTACTCGTTTTCATTTTCCTTTTTACTAATAAGCCGTAGCTTATTATAGCTTATTTAGGGCTTATTTGTTTAGCTTTTTCGTAGTTATTATTTTTCTTAAGTTCCTGTTAGCATTTAGGAATTTCCCTGAATTTTTCACATTTTTCCCTTTATTTTGTTAATTTCTAGGATTTTTCGTAGATTTAAAATTTAGAAAATCAATAAAAAATACAAAAATAACTTTTAAAAATACAAAAAAATAGTTTTTAGCATTAGATTAAATACTTTTAGGTTTACATTTAGAAAAATCATTTTCAACACTTTTAGATTATAATTTTCATTTTTGAGCTTTTAATTTTAAGTTTAAAAATAGGATTTTAATTTTAAAAATAGATAAAAATAGTTTTCTGAGTTTTTATGTTATTTTAGACTTTTCTAAGTTTAAAAATCATTTTTCTTAATTTTTAGGACTTTATTTGCTATTTCTTAGGATTTAATTAGATTAAATTAGTTTTTAATTCATAATAAATTCAAAAATAATCAAAAAAATATTTTTCTTTTTCTTAAAATTTTCTTTTGTCCTATTTTAGGTTTAGAAATTTAGTTTGCATTTTTAAGAGTTAGTTTTGCCTTACTTGCTTATTCGTCGCGTTTTATTTGTTTCCCGTTAATTGTTTTAAGTGTTTAATTGCTTTTGTGTTCTTATTTTAATTGTTGCTTTTAATTTGTAGTTATAGATAATCAAAAATATCTTTTCTCTCATTCAAATCATCATCCAAACTAAGGCATGGTTTCAATTTCATAAGTCGTTGGGGAAACGACCCGGGAAAGCATACTTCCCGGTTTAATACGTATTATATTATATATATATATATCTTTTAGAGTGGATTTTCCTTAAGGGAAACTTTGGGAAAGTTCTTAATTGCTCTTTTGGAATATTATATATTTTATATTATTTTATCGTATAGAATTTCAATATCAGATATCCTCGATGATCATCTCCAGAGTAGAAATCCTGACGCGAGCAAGAGCAATCTGGGTACGGGCTTCTTGAAGTTCGGTTTCTAGTTGGTTAAAATCTCGCTGTATGATTACTCGACCATTACCAAGACCTTCTATCTTATCTTCCATATGCTCAATGCGCTCAAGAGGGAGCTCATCTAAGTGATTCAAAATAGTCTTGATATGTTCCTCATGGCACTTCAAACGCGTCACATGAGAACTTTCTCCAATCTCAAATACATGGGGTGGGGCAGAAGAATCATTAGATGAGGATGATAGGAAACGGGCTCGTTTCTAAGGTGGCAAAATCTCCTCGGGAAGAAAGAAATCTCGTGGAACAAATAGTGGTGATGGTGGTAACACTAGAGATGAAGGCAAAACAGTCGGTGGAGCAATAGGAGCTTGTGGTGATGGAATACGTGATTCATTACTAGTAGCATTATATGCTTGCATGACCTTCATATACGGATCATCATGGAAAGGTGAGATGGTTAGTGAGGCTGAATGATCCTTAGATGAATCTTCTGAAGGGTCAGAAGAGGTGTTTCCTGGTGAGGCTGGGGAATAGTCAGGTGAAACCGGGGTATAGTCAAGAGCATTTGCAGAGGAAAAAATATCCTCAACATTAGAATCGGATGGGATAATAATAGGGTGGGTGGAAGAAGATATAACTCTGTAACAACCCAGTGGAAAATAACATAAGTTATTTATATAATAGTTATGTATCATTTGTTAAACAAATCTCTTTACATACTATTCCGGAAATGTAGTGGCACGGATGACTTTCTTGGATGGAAAATAGTTATAGTTTAAGTTTTAACCTTGTTCTCTACAACTCATGAGCTCTGATACCAATCTGTAACACCCCGGTAATTCACATAGCATCGGAAGCTAAATTAGGGGTATTACTTCATGAATCAACAGTCATAATCATAGAAAACGACTCAGATGAGACGTTTTGGAATTTTAGTTATCATTCAATAACATATCAGAGTTTTACAAAGATGGTCCCAAAAAATACATTTAAACATAAGTTGGATGATAACAAGTTTGGATGCTTCAAGTCATGCCACTTCCCGTGGCCTTTGATTTGCTATTTACCTGCGGATAGACATGCTAAACAGGATAACACAAAAGGTTGAGTGAAATTCACAAGTTTGCAATATAATAGTTGAATTCAAGTTTATGTAATACGTAATAATGGCAATGAATACAATTATCATAGAAAACAATAATTAATTGCTTTAAGTCATGACACCTAACACGTTAACATGGAAGTCATATCATGACATTTATGGGATATGGAAATGTCTTCTGGAAAGGTTAATTTGCCCAAATTACCATTATTTCTCAAATTATAATGCGGCTTGGTTTTAAACCTTACTGGTAAACACAAACGGGATTCGTCAACCCTGATAGATCTATCCATAATATTCGCATTCACACACAAGTGATGGAACTGGTTATGATATAAACAATAACGCAATGGACGGGTAAACTTAGCATATTATAATCATAATAGCATTACAGTTGGAAAATAGTTTGTATTCATGGTTTATGGCATGTATCTCCCTGCGGGATTTGGAAAACATGTAAAAGTGGGACTATGAACTCACCTTAACCGGGAATCTGATTGACGTCAAAAGTGACTCAAATGGAAATAAATGGCTTCGTCATGCAACCTGGGGTAATATGTCAAGTCTTAGTTCGATTGTTTATATTTCAAAACTTTGATTTATAACGTTTAACGTTTAAATATTAATTTGGTTTATTAATTATGAAAAATATCGTTCACTGTTCGGGTGTTATAATCCCAAAGGTCATGTAGTATACAATTTAAGGAGCTAGAAACACTTTAAATCATTAAAATCCCAGCAAAACTCGTCAACATGTCTACCAAAGAAAGCCTCCCTCACATGGACATTCCCTAGAGTAAACGTGATACGTTATAGTTTTAAATGATAAGATTTTTATCTTTTTTAAGTTCTTCAAAAGCTAGTAGATGATAAATTATGTTAAATATATAAACCTTAATTATTTTTTTATATGTTTCGATCGATGAATGAAACGATAAATGTGTCGGGTTTTTAATAAAATCGAGTCTTATAATGTTTAAATATATTTTTATTATTTAATAATATTACATTTTACCTTCAAGAATTCGAAAATGGCAATATATACCCTTGGTATATATTATTTTACAAATTTAACCCCTTTACATAATTTTATAAGTTTTAACCCTATTTTAGAAAGTTGGCAAAACAGATCCTTGTAGTTTAACTTTAGAATAATTACATTTTTGGTCTAAAAAGTTAATAAGTTTCAAAAGTTACAATATGTATCCCTAAAGGATAATTCAATTTGCATTTTTAGTCCAAATTCGTTATACGTTGTATTTTTAATCTCGAAATCAATTTGCATCATTTAGGTAATTACAATAAGACTAAATAAAGGTTTGGTTTTGAAGATCCTTGACGCAAGCTTAAAGCTTATAAAATGAGCTTATGAGCTTGAAAACTCAAAAGGGGTAAGTTTGGTTTTTGAAATAATAACCCGATGGGTTCTAGCTTTTAGGGTTTGTTTCTAAGCTTATTAAAATGATATTATAGCTTATTAAAGTAGCTTATAAAGTCAGCTTATAGCTTATAGATTATTAGGGTTTTTTTAAAAAAAATTAGGGTTTATAAGGTGCGTTTGGTTTAGGAAAACCAAACGTGTAGGCTTAGGGTTTAAGGGCTTATTCCATGAGATTATAAAAGGTGTATAAGAGCTTATTAGGATTAGAGTTTCGTTTGGTTTGTGCGAGCATGAGGTGGAATGGAGGGAAGATTTAATTTAAATGTGGTGCTTAGGAGAGTAGTAACTTAGGCTTAAAGGGTGTACGTTCTTTATGAGGTTCTTTATGAGGTTGAGGTTCTGAAGAATTAAGAACTCACTATAACTCATAGCTTATTGTGATAGTTACTTGGCTGCTTGTCCCATTTCTAGAAGATCGGTCACTAGTTATGTTGTCTTTCTAGGACCTTGCCCCATCTCATGGATCTCAAATAAGCAAACTGTGGTTTACAGGTCCTTCATAGAAGCTGAAGACATAGCTTTAGTGGACATCACTTGTAAACTTTCATGGTTAACATGTCTTCTACGGGATATACATCTCCAAGTCAATAGTCTAATCAAAATTACTCAATAGCTTTGGCCTCCAATCCCATACAACATGCTAGAACCAAGCACATTGAAATTGATTGTCATTTTGTAAGGGACAAGATCAGGAATAATCAAATTCTACCTACTTACATACCCACCAAACATCAAGCATCTGACATTTTGACTAAATGCCTCCCCAAAGTACTTCATTAGAATTGTTTATCTAAGTTTGGCACTTGTGATCCATACTATCTCAAACTTGGAGGGTTAAGGAAATATTAATAAGTTGAACAAGATCAAGTTTCTCATACAACACGGACCTTACCAAACAGTCCCTTCACTACAGTGCCAATGTAAATTGTAACTCAATGTAAATATGACACGTGTACAATTAGTTAGTTAAGCTTCTGGAAGTTAGTTTAGCTTAGCTTAGTCTATAAATAGCATTTTAATCTCTCATATTTTTCGTTAATGCAAATGGTGTTTGAAATAACCTATATTTCCTCGCCAAAATCTTCTTTTAAAATTATGTTACAATTCAGTTACTTTCTCCTCTTCATTTATGTTACAAAATCCACCGTTGCGATTATTTGCCTAACTTGAATGAGGCTTGAGCCACGACGAGTTTGTGGGTGACTGGTTGGACCTTACCCAACAGCTCAAGTTAAAATACTCATATAGTTGCGTGAGCTCGTTTACTTTGGAAATGTAAGTTACGTTACATAATGGATGGAATAAAACAAAAATATTTCCGTGAAAATGGTTATATTTAATATAATATGTGGAAATTACACTGAGGAAAATTATGGGTTGTTATAGATCTGTAGTGATTAATGCTCACATCACACTCACAAATGTGCTTTACATTCCTTCATTTTCAAACAATCTCATCTCAGTAAGTAAACTACTTAAAGGGATAACCATTTCACTTATACTTACTGGTTCACTATAAATTTCAAGACCAGAACAAGAGGATTGTTCAAGGCACCCTTTGTAATGGTCTTTACTTACTACCTTCACCCATCGTTGCTCCTTCATCACACCATACATTGTTTGCAACCACAAGCAACAACAGTCACTCTTTATGGCATCCTGGGATGGGTCATTCTTCAATACTTGTTTTGAAACAAATAAGCTGCCTTTCATCATTCATGAAGTGTAATTCAACTTTCAATTATAATGTATGTATGTTAGCCAAACACCATGCTTTGCCTTTTAATTCAAGTACTTCATGTGCACAATCATTGATTGATCTTATTCATGTTGATGTTTGGGGACCCTATAAACACACCACCATAAACAAGTGTAAATACTTCTTAACCATGGTGAATGAGCATGCAAGAGCTACTTAGACATATGTCATGCCAAGTAAACATCATACCATCACTCACATTAAATCATTTCATTCATACATACTTAACAACTTTAAAATCCAAATCAAGACCATAAGAAGTGACAAAGGAATTGAGTTTCTTAACTCCACACTCAAAGAATTTTTTCAAAACAATGGCATCATACATCAAACTTCTTGTCCAAACACACCACAACAGAATGCTAGAGCTGAAGGAAAACACAAACAACTTCTAGAGATAGCCAGAGCTTTAGAATTTCAAACCAATTTTCCCATTCATTTTTGGGGATATTGCATCCTCATAGCTACCTACATCATAAACAGACTACCCTCTACTGCTATTTCAAACAAATCACCTTATGAGATACTTTACCAAACACCACCTTCACTTGATATGTCACACCACCAAAATGGATCGCAGCGGAAAAGGTAATTTAGGGGTGTGGCGTCATACATATCTCAAACACAAGGCAAAGGGAACGACCACTAAATGGACATTTTGAAAAAATAATTCACCGTTGCATAAATTAAATAAATAAGTCTTACAATACTCAATAATCTAAATTTGCCAAATGCGGAAGCTTTAAAGATGTTTTCAAATTAACAACGGTAAATAAATGATAGTTTGATAAATCTTGAAAAATGAAGTCATATTGCACGTAGACTCCACATAGCACACCAAGGGAAATCCAAGCTAAGCACCTGATAAAACATGCTTAAAACGTCTTCATAAAGTTGGTGAACTCATAGGTTTAAGTAACAACGTAAGAATGGTCCGCAAGATTTATAAACGTATGATAATTGTAACACATACAATATCATAAAAGTATTTACGTTGCACTAAGCTCATGACCCCGAAGCGAAACAAAGTATGTAGCAATAAATGCTAAGTTATGCTTGCCCTAATGGTGTCCAACCAAAGACCACCTAAAAGTCCAACATGATATACGTCCGTTTTAACCAGTCCGTCAGTCAAGTAAGAATTACCAAACCCGGATGGGGAATATTAGTCCCAATATATCTATTTATAACACTTGCGCTTACAACATGTAATTAACGATTCATGATAGTGGGCAATAGTGGTTTTACGGTACTTAGGCAACACGTAAACATATAGGAAAGTACTTGCGACCAATTAAGTAAAATCAAGCAATGTTCTCACCCCAAAAGTAGCAAAGTATTTGTAAAGTAATAAAACGTGGGACTATGAACTCACCTTAAGCAACTGGTGAGCGAAAGTAATCAACGAAGAGAAAGAGTAACCAAAACGATCCTATCGCGACCTAAGTAAATGACGCGCTTTAGAAGCATGAATAATATAACGAAACGTCGCATAAAACTTTTATAGAAGCATATATATCATCCATTTGTGTTTGTGTCTTAGTTTAAATAAATTAAAATGTGACTTAGTAAAATATAGAGTTTTTAGTTAGTTTCGACGCTTAACCGGAAGTTACTATTTTTAGAAGGTTTAGAAATCTCGAACGTTAATGTGGTCTAAAAATATTTGTTAAGTTCATTTTACGACTAAACGCACTTAGTGACCTTAAATGTCTAATTTTTATTATATCTTGCTAATATATACTTTACGTCAAATGTACACTTTCTATTTTTAGAAACTCCTAACGTTTACTAAATATTAGTTTTATAAAGTTTCTAAAATGACCTAATATTATATAAGTGATACACTATTATTTGCTAAGGGTTTTATAACTCAAACGGACCCGAAAACGCTCGAAAAGTCAAAAATGTGTTTCAATCAGCAACATTTACTATATGATATTTCTCAGAAATTGACCGACTTTGACCAAACGTGGCTCCTTCGTGATAGACTTTCATGACTCGATAAAAGTTACCTATTTTAGGGAAAAATCATTCCGGACAAGTTTCCTTTTATACACTTTGGCCGATTCGGACCCGAAAGGGGTCAAAACCTCACTTTAAAAACGGGACAGAATGTCAAAACCCTTGTAAAAGCTGTCAAAATACTTTGTTTTTTGTCAAACTTAAATCGGCTATAACTTCTTCGTTATAAGGCCGTTTTTCTCGTTCTTTATATCAAAATCATCGGGAGAACATATACTATCATAATATTAAGGTTTTAATTTGTCAAAACATTTTTAAGACACTCTTAACCCACGAATTAATTCTAGACAGCAGCTTATTTTATCCGAAAACTAGCTGAAAACCACCACAACTTCCCCAAGGGCCTAATCTAACCTATCTTCGATTAATACTAATTCAAACAACCAAAATCCATCTCAAAATTAGCCTAATCTCATCGTCTCATTTACCAAACGTCACTTTTAACGCTCAATGTTTCACCACAAACTCAAAAGTACAATAAAATGCAAGATTATAAATAAAAGTTTCAAACTTGAAAACGAGTTGTACAACCTTGTTTATCTTGATGTTTTTGTTGTAAAGAGTGACCTCAAACATGGATGATATAGTTTTTAAGAAGAAGAGATAACGGTACGTGAACGAATAATATAGAAAGTTCACTCAAACGAAGAAGGTGATGACGCTTACTTGTTGTGAAAGATGGTGAAGAAAAGCTTGAACATTTACCCCAAAACAACTATGAATGTAACCCGAATAAGCAAAAGAATACCCCGAATAATACTTGGAATGAACTACGATCAACAAACCGTCAACAAAACTTGAATTAAGAAGCAAAAACACCAATGTTTGGTGTGTGTTGTGGGTAGGACGAACACAAGACGAGAGGGAAAGAAGAGAGTTTTTGCTTTGTGTGTTTTTTCTAGTGAGAGAAACAATTATGAGAATGAATGAAAATGTTGGATGCACCTAGACATATAGTTGGTTCATGAAATGGGATCCTAAGTTAGGACAAGAATATTATGGTACTAAGGGAACCAACTAGCAAAATTTGTAGAATTGTGTTGGTTAGGGGGCAGACGAACCATACAAAGGGGTAAGGGAAGGGACCAATTTAATCACCATATTTGAATTACCGTGCAAGAAGGATCTAGAATTTGATTAAATGTATGCATGAACATGCATGCTTAATTAAGCTAGGTAACATAAACGTAATCCCGTAAATATTGAAAACATGAAATCTTTCGGAAAGAAATAAAATGATTTAAATATATTCAAAAGGTAAAAACACGATAGTCGGTAAAAGACTACGTTAATTAGATCGCCAGAACGCATCTGGTAATGTTTCTCAGTTATACGCGGGGCAACTTCTCGGTTTTAGGTCAAGTCAACGTAACTTATAAAAGTCAAACTAATGCACATAAATGGAAAGATTTTTGACCTGTGAATTTACAGAGTGTCTCACGATCACCTTAGGATTATAGGTTGCAGAGCTTACATCCATAACCATATACCTAACAAATTGACACCATGATCCATTCCCGCTATTAATTGGCTACCCTATTCACCAAAAAGGATACCTCCTTTATGATCCCAAAACACAAAAGGTCCACACCAGCAAATATGTAACCTTTGATGAAACACATTTCCCTTTTCATACATAAACCACCACCATCTCCCAGTCACAAGTACTTATCACTACAGATCCCACCACCATTCCTATCTTTCCTACTCCAACTTTTCCCACTACTACTTCTACACCAGACACCATTACACTAACACATAACACTCCTATCACACCAGAACCATCTTCAACCCATATCAACTAATACTTCTCCTCAACCTCATGAAGAACCTTCACCATCATTGTTTGAATCTTCTTTAGAACCAATCTTTAAACCTTTACCATCAATGCCTGAACCTTCTTCCCTACCAATCCTACCTCTTAAACAATCTACCAGAACAAAATCCATACTAGTTACCTTAAAATATTTCCATCACAACATCCCTACTTCTAAAGTCAAAACAGTTTTTACTAAATCCAAACACCACTTCACCCATTGCCTTAACTACTTAGACATTCAATCAATAGACATTTAATCAACAGCATTAACAAATTTACTAAACCACACACATACAAACAAGCTTCCAAATACGTTAGATGGATAAATGTTATGAATAAAGAGATCCAGGCTTTAGAGTTAAATGATACTTGGGAACTCACTTTACTTCCGGCTAATAAAGCACCCATTGGGTGCAAATGGGTTTTTTAAATCAAATATCTTGCAGATGATACCATTGAAAGATTCAAGGCAAGATTCATGCCTAAAGGGTATACACAGCAGGGCGGTATTAACTACAAAGAGACATTTGCCCTAGTTGCTAAAATGGTTTCAATAAGAGCTTTACTTGCATTAGCAGTTCATAAGAATTGGTTCATTCAACAAATGAACATTAACAATGCATTTCTCTATAAAGGTACTTGAAGAAGTTTATATGTCTCTTCCACCAGGCTACTCCAAGCCTTTACCACCAGGCACAATCTGCAAACTCAAGAAATCCCTTTATGGATTGAAACAGGCAAATAGACAGTGGTTCAATAAACTTTCCTCATTTCTTCTCACCCTTAATTTCAAACAAAGTTATACAGACACTTCCCTCTTTACACTGAGTCACGAAGGTCATATTATCATGCTACCTATATATGTGGTTGATATTTTACTTAAAGGAGATCACCAACCTCTTTGTCAACAACATCAAGGATCAACTTCATCACAAGTTTAGTATCAAGGACCTGGGTGACTTAAACTACTAATTAGGGATTGAATTTTTGAGCATGTCACAAAGAAAGTATGCACTGGATCTTCTACAGCAAGCTGAAGTCCTCAATGAGAAACCTTTATTATTCTTTTAAACCCTACCTCACCTCTTAATGATACTGATGGAGATCTCTTATCAGAACAAGAAGCTTCTACCTATAAAACTCTAGTTAGCAGGCTAATTTATCTCACCATCACAAAACCTGATCTGTCATTTGCAGCCTAACTTCTTACTCAATTCTCTAATCAACCAAGAACTACTCACAAGAAGGCACATGGTCAAGGATTATACTTTCCTATCAAGAACTCACTACAACTCATAGCTTATTGTGATAGTTACTTGGTTGCTTGTCCCATATCTAGAAGATCGGTCACTAGTTATGTTGTCTTTCTAGGACCTTGTCCCATCTCATGGATCTCAAATAAGCAAACTGTGGTTTCTAGGTCCTTTATAGAAGCTGACTATATAGCTTTAGTAGACTGCACTTGTGAACTTTCATGGTTAACATGTATTCTATGGGATATACATCTCCAAGGTAAAAGTCTAATCAAAATTACTCAATAGCTTTGGCCTCCAATCCCATACAACATGCTAGAACCAAGCACATTGAAATTGATTATCATTTTGTAAGGGACAAGATCAGAAACAATCAAATTCTACCTACTTACATACCCACCAAACATCAAGCATCTGACATTTTGACTAAATGCCTCCCTAAAGTACTTCATTAGAATTGTTTATCTAAGTTTGGCACTTGTGATCCATACATACTGCCAACTTGTGGGGGTAAGGAAAGTACTACATAAGTTGAACAAGATCAGTCAACTCTCATACAACACGACCTACCAAACAGTCTCTTCACTACAGTGCCAATGTAAATTGTAACTCAATGTAAATATGACACGTGTACAGTTAGTTAGTTAAGCTTCTAGAAGTTAGTTTAGCTTAGCTTAGTCTATAAATAGCATTTTAATCTTCACATTTGTTCAATAATGCAAAATGGTGAAATAACCATATTTCCTGCAAACATCCTTCTTTTAAAATTCTGTTACAATTCGGTTACTTTCTCCCTTAATTCTGTTACAAAATCCACCATTGTTATTATTGCCTAACTTGAATGAGGCTAAGCCACGAGTTTGTGGGTGACTGGTTGGACCTTACCAAACAGCTCAAGTTAAAATACTCATAACGGTCTAAACTGGTTAGATTATAGCATCCTTGGACTAGTGGAATGTAGTCATAGATTTACATTATTTCTATTCTTTTGACGATTATGTTTAAATCAAAATCCCCTAGAACTGTATTTAGTATTTCTTAACCTTATTCTTTTGAGCTTCAGGGTCCTGGTGTTGTCGTGTTGATTGGAGTTGTTATATTTAGTATCCATATTAGTCTATAAATATTAAGTCTATGGGGTCATTGTGTAAGTTTAGCCCAAGTTTAGCCTAACTAGGGATTTAATGTATATGTCGGTTCACAACTATATATATACTATCTCAAACGATGGTTTAGGGGAGGATCAGAAGAATTGACTCGTTTTCTCTCCTTGTTGTTGCATCCCGTTTCAACTCCATTAAGGTTTGGTTTTCTTCCCCCTCATCTCTACAATAAAGAGGTGAGGGGGGAGGGTCATTGTACATATTCTTTTCTTTACAAACGAATCAATAAAGCAATCGTTTGGGTCTTGTTCTTGTGTGGGTATTACTTTTCATTCGACGTGTATATATTTTCTTGTTTGGTTTATCTTCGAGTTCGAGGTAATCCACTCTCTAGATTTCCAGGTTTGTTGTAGGTTTTTAAAACAAGTGGTATCAGAGCTTGGTCGAGGGTTCTTAGAAGTCTAGGATCGATATTGAAGGGTTTAGTTATTCGTGTTTTCATTGAAGAAGAATCAGTTCTGTTTCTGGTTTCCAACGATCAACAAGAAGAACAAGAAGCTTATTGTTTCTGCTTTTGGATAGTAACAAGAGCAGAAGGAGTCAACTTAGAAGGGTTCTTTGAAGTTCGGTTCGTCGAGGTTCATGTTGACGAACAACACTTCGAAGGTTCTTAAGTTTTCGAGTTGTCGAGGTTACCGACACGGGTTAAGGAAAGATTAAGGGTTGTTGGGTTTTTCAGTTATCGAAGCTCAACAAAGATCGGGTGCGTTTTGGTTTTCTTGTCGACATTCAGAGAGGAAGAAGAAAGAACGCATCAGGTTCTTGTTTTGTTTTTTGAAAAACAAGGTAGCAACTTCAAGGGGTGTTTAATTAATTGTTATTTATTCTTGATGGGAAAAGGTCCAAGGTTTAAAATATTAGGTATTATTATTTAAACAAAAAATATTACTTTGAAGGGTTTTACACAAGGAGACTTTGTTGGGGTTTATCGATTTTTTGTAAGGTTTATTACAAGGTTTAAAATCGATAAACAAAGTGATAGAAAAGAAAGTTTAAGACTTGTCGAGGTTGCACGGTTTCTTAGGTTACAAGAAATTGTTTCGCAAAAATAAAGTACGACAAGTGTTACTTCAAAAAGCGTAGGATACTTTCTTGATTCAAGGGTTTTTGATGAGGTGTCATTTTATACACTTTTTAGGGGTCATTTAACCCCTTAAATCGTGCATTTATGCCCAAAATAGGTAATTAATCGTTCCTTTTTAGGTATTTAGAGGAAATACACGTGACTTGGGCTCATTTAGAGAAGCAATAGACAAGACTACAGACCAACGCCAAGACTCTTAAAGATTTGTGCTCACAGAGTCAGGAGACGGCGTCACCAGTTCTACACGACGCCGTCACAACCCACCTAGTGACGGCGTCACAACATTTCATGACGGTTTTAGCACCCACTAACTTACACACAGATCTAGAAGATTCTACTCATGACGGCGTCACGATTAAAACGCGACGCCGTCACAGCGATTTTCCTATATATACAAACCTGAAATTAGGGTTTTATGTGTGTAACTTTAAAGTACAAGAAGGGGATGAACCCTAGTTCGTTTAGCAGCTATTTAGGATGATTTTAAAGCCTCAAAACCCTATTGTAACTCCTTCAATTCATGTTTTAATCAAGTAAGACTATCTTAATCATTCAATATGTCTTGTTGTGTGATTCATCATTGTTCTTGCTTTATCTTTAACATGCTTGGCTAAACCCTTTATTGTGTTCATTTATGATTGTATAAAACCTAGAATGTAGATCTTAGTGATGTTGCTTCTTGTGATGAATATGCATGTTAGGTCTTAGAAAACCAGCTTTTGTCTGTATCGCTGTTGATATGTCTAGAGAAACATAATTATGTAGAAAGGATACCAAGGGTAATAGTCTTTATACTACCTTGCCCCTTATATGGTTGATCCACTTTTAATATATTTCAAATGCATTTAATATACTCTTAGAGGCCTTGTAATAGTCTTTATACTATTTTACTTATGCGTTGCCTTAACGGAATATTAAATAGACGGCGGGTTCGTGTAATCTGTTCATGACTTAGGAAATAATTACATAGATCATCACAAGTGTGACAAAGCAACAACACTAGGAGAAGCAATCTAGGGAGTAATACATGATTAAATGAATACAATCTTTTATTATATTGTTATCACCATTAGCATAGTTTATTATTTAGTTTGTTAGCTAAAACCAACCTAACCTCTCAATTATATAATTTTACATGCTTTCTATAAAATATAAAAACACAAAAATAATCTTCTCTCAACCCCTAGAATTCTATTAGACCGTGATCAAGCCTTCCCAGCCTATTCCCCTAGAGAACGATAACAACCCCCGAGTCTTGCCTATACTACTACTACAACGGTTAGGTACTCTGCCCAGGGAGTTGTAAAACTTCTTTTAAAAGTCCCTTACGACAACCGCATCAAGTTTTTGGTGCCGCTGCGTAGGGAATAGTTAGGTTTTGATCATAGTTTAGCTTAGTTCTACTCGCTTGAATCCTTTCAAGTGAGACTTTAATTTCCGCATATTAGCTTTCTTGTAATATATCTTTTCTTTATGTTATTTGTTTAGTAATCCATTCTCGTCAACCATCATGGGAGACGAGAATCCTATCCGTTGCATTGGAGGTCTACTCCAAACACTAGGCACGGAGGGCTACCAGGAAATACATCAAGCTCCCCGATAGGAACAACGTTCCTGGAGGTACCTCTTTCGACCCTGACACTTCCGGTTGGTCGCACAAAGGTTTTATGCTCATTTCATGGACTTCGGTCCGAGGATCCAAATCAATACCTCAAGGATTTCCATAAACTTGTGGACTCACTTGACCTTGACGGTGCAAATAGGGAAAGAACGCGCATGCGTTTATTTCAATTTTTCCCTCGCGATCAAGCTAGCAATTAGCTTGAACGTCTTACGGCAGGATCCATCACCACATGGGAGGATCTTACTACTTGTTTCCTTTCTCAATTCCTTCCACCGGGGAGGACCGCAAAACTTCGCAATGATATCATGATGTTCCAACAACATCATGGAGAATCTTTATCTGAAGCATGGACTCGTTTCAAGGACTTACTCCAAAAATTCCCTCAGCATGGCATAGACCTTTGGCTCCAAGTCCAAATTTTTTATAACCATGTCAATCCTGTTACAAGATGAACCATTGACCAATCGGCCGGTGGTAAGCTTCGTGACCTAAACGCTAAAGAATCATGGGCGTTATTAGAGGACCTCGCCCTCTATGACAACGAAAGTTGGAACGACCCAAGAGATTTCGCCAAGCCGGTCAAGGCAATCGCTTTGCCTCAAGATGTCCCGAGTACATCCGACCGCCGTCTAATCGAGCTCGAAAATCAAATACAACGCTTGATGGAAGCTCACCTTGCTCTAACGCAACCTACTCAAGTGAACAAAGTCTCTTATTCATGTGATATTTTTAGTGATCCCCACAACACTCAATATTGTATGGAAAATCCCGAGCAAGCTTTTGTCGACTACGCATCCTTGCGTACGAACGAAGTGGGAGGTAAGAGGTTTACCCCGAACCAAGGACCAAGGAATTTCAATGATTTTGCTAACACCTAGAAGGAGAAACCAAACTTTAACTGGGCACATACCCAAACCTTCACTAGCCCGCAAAGTGGGTTGATCTCCGTCCACTCTTCTGGTTATCAAATGAAGCTTGAAAAGGCATTACTTGATTTCGACTCTCACCTAGAGAAGAGGTTATCTCATCAAAGAACCCGACTCGGACAACAGCAAGATGACATGATTGGAAAATTTAATCTTCTTTGGAAAAGTGTTTCCGAAAAGCTCAATGACGTATATACCCCTAAAAATACAGGAAACTCCATGGCCCCCAAAAGCATTGCAGCAATCAGTCATGTCGAAAGGGAGGAACTCAAAAAGAAAGGAATCAAAAGCCTATCAAAGTTATTCTCCCTAAAATATCTCCCTCCCACATCTATGAAAGAACTAAATAATAATTCGCCAGCTCCAAAACGCGTTAACTTCGTCAATTCGGTCGTCATCCTCAGCAAGGACAATGATACAGAAGAAGAAGACGTCTCATCAACCAACACACACGAACACGACCTTGGTAGTATGGTGAGAATAAAAGAAGAGGTAAAGGAGCAAGGCAAGGAAGAGAATGAAATAGAAGCCGACGAGGAAGTAAAAGAAGTGTTCAAAGATGAAGAAAGTGAAATGGAGACAGAAGAAAAAGTTGAGGAAGTGTTTGATGATGAGACCAAAGAAGAAAAAGATGATACAAAATACTATAACTCTCCCCCTGATATTAAAGAGCTTGTATATCATGAATGGCTGTTGAAGAATCCTCGACCTTCTTGGGTAAAGGTGAAGATAAGGGCCGAAAACCCTAGCAACATCAAGATCTCTTACATGATCAGACACATCCTCATGAAACACGCTTACATAGACATAGAGTCCCCAATCAATATCATGTCTAGGAATCAATATAACTGGATCATGACTTATAAGCTAGGACCAAGGCAGAAACCGTCAAACCCAAGTAAAATTAGCAACTTTATAGGAAGAGTGAGAGGATTAAAATTCTTCATAGGGATTTTCACCTATAAATGTGATTTTATGATCTTAGAAGATACCACTAGCATTATTGATGATTGTTTAGGGGAATTCGTCTTTCGAAAGCCCTTCATAAATGAAATCGGCCTTGTCTAAAATAGAGAAGATGGAACGGTCATGTTTAAACAGGGTGATGAGAAAATCACATTTAAAATGCCTCACACCATGGAGATATTCAAGCAAACATGACTTATGGGTTTGAGTACCGATTCCATACCCCCGTTCGCCTATGAAGAAAACTTTAGCCATGGAAGGACGCACTACTATTAAAGCTTGCTTATTGGAGATGAATACAGGCAAGACGGAAGTAATAGGAGAGGAAGTAGGCATTTGATGAGGTTAGAAAAAAAATGAGGGACAACAAAGGAGAAGTCACGTAAGGACGTGTGACTTCGAGTCTAGCTACAAGACTCGTAAAATAAAGAAAAGCGCTTCTTGGGAGGTAACCCAATTTTACTTTTATCGCACATTAGGAGTGTCGTGTGTTTTATTCTTTTCATTTTATTCCATCATGTTTGAACCCTAATCTTGTAATCATGCTTTGTTTTGTTTTTAACTTCGTCTTAATTTCAATCAAAGGTATTTTGCAAATAATAAGTGTAAGGGAATTTATCCGGTTTTTAAGCCAAGATCAAGCATGTTAAATAATTTGTTTAGATTAATTCGAGTCATTTACGAGTCATATGAGTAAATTGTCAAATCTCAGGTTTTATGCAGCCATTTGTACAGGAATTAACCTATGGAATCAAGTGCAGGAAATTTTTCATCAAAAACAAAAATTTCATTTTCACAATGTGTGGAGACGGCGTCACGATTTACACGCGACGCCGTCACCACGACACCTGTGACGGGGTCAGGATAACCCTGACGGCGTCAAACGCCCAGGTCCAGAAACTTAAATTTTTTAATTATTTTTGAAAATAAAACTTGCACAACATTTAAAATATGTACTCTTCTTTTATAAACCTGCAAAACCAACGAGTTTGACAATTATCTCATCCTATCTTTACTGCTTTATAGAGTCAAACTCTAATTTCACGTTGTATATTTGTATATCGCACATTTTACGCTTGGTATAGTTGTCTTTGTCTTTGATTTATAGGTTATATTTGATGAGAAGAAGCTTGAAAGTTCTTAGGAAGTTTCATTAGACGATTCTTGGAGGATGATTTAACCAGTTATCGCATGTTTCTTTTCTATTATTGAGCAAACCAGAGGAGTACTAGTTTCTTTTACTTGTTTTCTTTTCCTTTTAATTCGTTTTTACGGGTACTTCTATAGAACATTAGGGACAATGTTCAACTTAAGTGTAGGGGGAAAATAAGCCTTAGAAACTATTCTTTCATTTGCCATTTGCTTTGTCCTTAAAATGATGGGTAATATATCGAAACATAGCATAAGAGGTAATTTTGACCAAAATCTAAAAGAATTTATGACACGTACCGACGAAAACCGAGTATTAATGGTGTCTCATGAATAGAAATTTATATGAATAGCACAAAAACCCTCAGAATTCCACCCCCAAAATGTGAAGTTCGCCTTTAGATCTTTAGGAATTCGGGTATCTATTATTGATACCCAAGATAGTTTATACCTTTAGCTTTCTCGAGTTAAGGAGTAAGCAGTCATAAGTATCTATTCCGTCGTTACGGATGTGTACGTGTGGTCTTTGTCGCCTTTTCTAGGCATTGAGATCGGTATTAAATTATATGAGTGTACTGGTAGTATATTAAATTCTAGAACTTGTTTTTGTGATGCATCTCGAGACCGCATAGTAAGTATTAGGATTTGCTAGATAAGAGGCATTAGGATTAACCCATGTTTTAAACCTGTAATTGTTATGATGGTCACACCGATCATATAACTATCCCATACCCTTGCCATGCACTTACTTTTAGTGTAGGATACCCCTAGTACAACCCTCCGAGCTTATCTTTTTTCACGGTTCTTGAATTTTCTGGTGGATTCTAGATTATTAATGAAGAGCATTGTCACCCTTAAACCAATCGTTACACCCAAAATAGCCTTAGCCTACATTGTATGTACTCGTTTTAGTACATTATTGTGATAACCCAAGTTTATTATTTGAGTACACGGTTGCTAAGTCTTTATCCTTGTAAATACTGTTTTGGGACGATTGGGATTCATGGTAGTATTTATTTCGCAAAAGAATGAGGAAGAAAAGTTAAGTCAATACCCCTCGTATGTTTGTTAGATGATCTCCATGTTATTTTGATCCACCTCAAATCGGGTCATTAGTTAGATTGTAAATATCGAGAATGTAAAAGCTCAAGTGTGGGGGTACGTGTTATAAACCCCATGTTATGATGTATTATGTTATTCAAAAAAATATAGAAAAGAAAAAGAAAGAGACTGATATAGAGTTGTGTAGAGTTTGTAGATCTTCGTCTGAGTCTTAACTTAGCAACCAAACCAGCGTGTATTCGTGTAAATAATTAGCTAACTCTTCCACTCTAAATTCACCCAAAGCCACCCAAATATATCTCATCCGTTTCCGTTTCCATTATATGTTATCTTACACCTACTCCCCACAACCCTTTAAAAGACCTCTTTAATAGTAATGAATAATGCTTGCACCTAGCGGTGGAGGTTTGATCATTTACCAAGCCTATGGTAATTTATATGCCATGACAGGTAATGAGTGTTAATTTTCCGTTTCCTCATTATGTTATAATTTATTATACAACCGAGTGAAAGAGAGAATCCCCAAACACTTTTGTGGGGTGCTAGTATATACTTTCCGTGCTTTTAATTATGAGGTCTAGAAGGTTGTGTTATAAAATGCTTTTAAAAAGTAGGTAAAATGACTCTCATATTGCTATTGTCTAGATAGGAAAGCCCATTTTCTTGATGATAAGAAAATCCCAAGTGTAAGGGTATTTGATGAGGTGTCATTTTATATACTTTTTAGGGGTCATTTAACCCTTTAAATCGTGCATTTATGCCCAAAATAGGTACTTAATCGTTTCGTTTCAGGTATTTAGCATTTGGAAGGCATTTGGAGGAAATACACATGACTTGGGCTCATTTGGAGAAGAAATAGACAAGACTATGGACCAACGCCAAGACTCTTGAAGATTTGTGCTCACAGAGCCTGGAGACGGCGTCACCAGTTCTACACGACGCCGTCCAACCCACTTAGTGAAGGCGTCAGCACGGACCGACTCGCACGCAGATCTAGAAGATTCTACTCATGACGACGTCACGATTAAAACGCGACGCCGTCATAGCGATTTTCCTATATATACAAACCCGAAATTAGGGTTTTATGTGTGTAACTTTAGAGTACATGAAGGGGACGAACCCTAGTTCATTTAGCAGCTATTTAGGACGATTTTAAGGCCTCAAAACCCTATTGTAACTCCTTCAATTCATGTTTTAATCAAGTAAGACTATCTTAATCATTTAATATGTCTTGTTGTGTAATTCATTATTGTTTTTGCTTTATCTTTAACATGCTTGGCTAAACCCTTTATTGTGTTCATTTATGATTGTATAAAACCTAGAATGTAGATCTTAGTGGTGTTTCTTCTTGTGATGAATATGCATGTTAGGTCTTAGAAAACCAGCTTTTGTTTGTATCGATGTTGATATGTCTAGGGAAACATGATTGTGTATAAATGATACCATATGGTAACAGTCTTCATACTACCTTGCCCCTTATATGGTTGATCCACTTTTAATATATTTCAAATGCATTTAATATATTCTTAGAGGCCTTGTAATAGTCTTCATACTACCTTACTTGTGCGTTGCCTTAACAGAATATTAAATAGACGACGGGTTCGTGTAATATGTTCATGACTTAGGAAATAATTACATAGATCATCACAAATGTGACAAAGCAACAACACTAGGAGAATCAATTTAGGGAGTAATACATGATTAAATGAATACAATCTTTTATTATATTGTTATCATCAGTAGCATAGTTTATATTTAGTTTAATAGCTAAAATCAAACCAAACCTCTCAATTATATGATTTACCTGCTTTCCTATAAACATAAAACTACAAAAATAATCTTCTTTTAACCCTTAGAATTCTGTTAGACTGTGAGCAAGCCTTCCCAACCTATTTCCCTAGAGAACGATAACAACCCCCGAGTCTTGCCTACTACTACTACAACGATTAGGTGCTCTTCCTAAGGAGTTGTAAAACTTCTTATAAGAATTCATAAAACCCTCGCATCAGTTGTCGATTTGTTGGACGGTTTTATGCCCACGGTTCAATCGAAATTTGAGTAAGAAAGGGTTTTGTTTTTTGAATGGTTTCTTGGTTTGATCGATTTCTAATAAGGTTTATTCTTAGGGTTGTGTTGATAAAGCAAGGGTTTTTACAAATGGGTTACTTTGCTAGATCGTGTTTTGTGTAGGTAAATTCACAAAAAGTTAAACGGTTAGCAAAGGGTTAAAAGAACGGCTAGTATGAATACTAGGTTAAACATCAAAAAGCTCGGTGGGAATATTGTACAAAAGCATGAAGGTTCAAAACAAGTTGGAGTAAAGCAACTTGGTTCTAAACAAGTTTCAAACGACTTGGTGTTAAATAAGTTGGGTTCAAACAACTTGGTCCTGGTGTTGAAACATGAGTCTATGGAGTACAGGATGAAAAACGTGTTTGGTTTGAGGTGGAACTGCAGGGAGCTCAAGGGAATCGTGAAACTGAGGTTTTTTAGGTTAGTAATGATGATACTGCAGTGGCTCAAAGACGGTTGGAGGACAAGCAACCTAAAGAGAAAACAAACACAGAATGCTTGGTAAAGGAGCAGGAAAAGGAATATCATACTGGGTGGAAGATCAAGACGGTAATGTTCTTGATTCTTGTAATCAAAGGTCTACACAACAATGTATTTAGAGTGGGGTCGCCAAACATTTGGGTGTTGCAGGGATACAACGGCAGAATGGGTTGGTTAATGAGAAAAACGTGACACTCTTTGCTAAGGTACGTTGTTTTCTGATTTAGTCTGGCCTGTCTAAGGTTTTTGGGCAGAGGATACAACCATGTCTACATATCTAGTGAATAGGTGTAACATTCCATATTTTCAGGTCTTTTACGACGTCATCTATTTTACTAATTATTTATTTTTCTTCCTCGTACGCGTTTACTTTTATTTTTAATAGTTAAATCGCGTAAGTTAAAAATTTTCGTTTAGCGTAAACGGACACCAAACAAATAAATGTTTACATCAAGCAAGGGTTATATAATTATTTTGAGGATAATTATTAACTTTGTTCATTTTATTTTTATCGGATACGTAAAGTGTATACGTTTCGCGATAACTTTCGTTTAGGCGCTCCCGGAACCACCAAAACTTTTCTACGCTTCAACAAATACCCACTTTTATACCCAATACATAAAATTTACTCAAAATATATCATCTACATCATATATATGCCGAAATTCTTGCATCATACACAAGTATTATATCAAACTTATCCACTTTGGTCATATGTGCACCATACTTCATCATGTCTACACCATACTCATTATGGCACACCATACCTAGCTTACCTTGGACCATGCTTTGACTAAGACCTTGGCCATCCCTAGGACTTGCTTTATGTTCCCTTGACTATCTATACATGTTACTACTTATACATGGCATAAGAGAGCTAGCATTTACATGTTAAACACTTAACAAAAATCAAATATACTCCCTCTAGCACACACATAAGCTACGGCAAACAATCACCCCCTACACATACCCATATCAATTTTTATACAACCCATACACTCCTATACACATCCATTCTAAGGTATTCTAAGGTGATCCCAAGCATTGGCTAACCATTTTCAAGTGTTAATCAAGAAAAGTGAAACTAGGGTTTTATATCTAAACAAGGGTTTAGATACTTTGGTTCATCATCTTACATCATAATAAGGTTATCTAAAAACCTTCATGTCTTTACTTTCATCATTTTTATATGTTTACATGTTTTATATAACTATATCACCACTTAGGATTTTTAATATGTAAAACGAATTATCACTTATGTTTATGAATTTACACACTTTTCTTATGTCATATTGTTATATATATCATGGAAAAATGGATTAATAAATATGTTGACATGTTGTTTAAGTATAAACATGATTTTGTATAAATTTGGGTTTATAAAGTTAATAAAACAAACTCTTTATAAATGAACACACTTGGATAATAAAAGGGTGATTTGATTTCGACTTCATACAGTGGGTTTGACATTACATAAAAATAATACGCCTCATGACGATTCCAAAATGATAAGAAACTCGAAAAACCGATTTATAACGAAAAAGATACGTTAGTTACGAGTTTACGACGAGAAATACTTTTATAAAACTATTTTTATAAAATTTACTATTCATTACAGAAAGTGATATTTTTAAAACATCAAAAATATGATATAACTTTTAATTACGAGATCGTACTCGAAAGAATCGTTAAAAACGGAGCTATAACGAATAAAATACGACGTTTACGAGTTTACGATAACAAAAACTATAAAAATAAGTATATATCTGTTATGAACAGTAAAAATCACTATTCATCAGAAAAACTAAAATTTTAAAAATGTTATATTTTGATAACTCGACTTAATACGAAAATGTGGGCATAAGAAACGTAAGAAACGGGCTTAAAACGAGAAAGTTACGCATTATTTTCTAACTTGTGCACTATTTCCTGAGGTGAATAGTGTTGGTTCGTTTTTAAAATAAATTTTTGCGAAACATTTTAGAATCATTTATATAATATTTATACATGTCTTAAACTTTATAAATATTATTTTACAAAGACAATTGAATTATATATTCGATTATACGAGTTCAAATACACGAATAATATTTAGCAAATGCAATTTAAATATTATTTCGCAAACACGAGTAGACGGTGATGTAGCTATATAGAATCATACGTTGTATTAGTTATCAAAGTACTATATTACTAGGGAGTTTCATAATGAGGCCTCTTCGGGGTGGCGTATCGACGAGTTGTTGGATTTACGATTTAAAGTGTCCTAGCTCCTCATACGTTCACTACACGACCTCTTAATTATGATAGCCCGAACGATAGTATGATGAGCTATACGACCTATAAATAATCAAAGTGTTTAGTACTTATACGACCTATATTGGATTAGGTTGCCTTCGGATTCCTTCGTGACGCATTTTCTATTTTGAATACTTGTTGATTACCATTCACTCAAGGTGAGTTCGTAGCCCCTTTTTCTACTACTTGTTTTATTAAATTCGGGGGAGATTACATGCTTGATTTCTTTGGACACAAGTGTTTTCAAAACTGTATGCTATTTCCTGATTACATTATTGCCTAAGTACCCTTCTGCCGCTAAGACCCCTTTTATCATGAACCGTCAATTACCTGCTGGGTATACGCTAGTGTTATGGATAGATCTATCGGGACTGACCATCCCCGTCTAGGCTGTGGTTTCTAGTTGACCATTGACGCATTTAACATTCGAAGAAAATTCGTAGGATGTTTGGCAGCATCTGTATTGAGAAAATTCGTAGGATGTTTTTGTAACATCTGTATCCGTGTTGGGGCACAAACCTCAAGTACTGGTTTGATTACAGTTTATTACGTTAAGGTTCGGTGTCATGAGCTTAGGGCAATAATACATGTTTTAGACTATTGAATGTGTTTCATAGTCTACTATTACTTCGATCTTGTGGTCCACGCTATTTCCTGATAAACCTATGAATTCACTCAACAATTTTGTTGACGTTTTAGCATGTTTTAATCTCAGGTGCTGAGGCATAAGCTTGGATGGGAGCCGTGACGGATATCTATTAGAGGGATTCTGATTTCTTAAATTTAATGAAACTTTTGTCTTATAAAATCTTAATGTCTTTTTATCAAAACTATGGGACCTAACGTGAAAACTCTGATCTTTTGTAATGACATTGAATGAATCTTATTTTTAACGTCCATTTAAGGTCGTTTTCTATATCTTGATTTTTGTACTTTGACGTAGCACCCCATTGTTACCTTTCCGCTGCGACCTGATTTTGGGGGTGTTACAGATGGTACCAGAGCCAAGGTTATAGGGAACTGGGTCATTTTCAAAACCTAGTCTATAACCACAAAGTTTAAAGATTTTCTTTTCCTTCTCCAACATTATTGTGGAAGTTTTAAAGCAATGGTATTTTCCAGGTATCAATAAAGCAATCTACAACAAAAGAACCCGAAGAATCATGGAAACTATTCATGTTTAATTCGATGAGCTTTCTGAGCCTATGGCTCATGTGCAACTTAGTATAGGACCCGCTCCTACGTTTCTGACGCCTGGACAGATAAGTTCAGGGCTCGTACCTAATCCGGTCCCTACATCACCTTATATACCCCTAACAAATAAAGAGCTGGAGATCTTATTCCAACTGATGTTTGATGAATACCTAGAACCTCCTCGTGTTGAAAGACCGGTTTCTCCTGCTCTAGCAGTTCCAATTCCAGTCAATTCAGCCGGTACTCCTTCTTCTACTACCATAGATCAAGATGCACCTTCTGCAAGTCATTCACCAGCATCTTCAACATTATAATCTCCAAGTCCACATCAAGGTGTTGCAGCTGGATCTACTATCATTGAAAACATTCCTTTTACACCTGTTGACAACGATCCCTTTGTAAACGTGTTTGCTTTGGAGCCTAGTTCTGAAGCATCATCATCCGGGGATGTTAGTTCAACGGAATCTACTCATGTCACTCAACCACATCATCATCTTGGGAAATGGAGCAAGGATCACCCACTTGGTAATGTCATTGGAAATCCCTCTCGATTGGTATCCACCAAAAAACAACTTGCAACCGATGCCTTGTGGTGCTTGTACAACTCTGTACTGTCAAAAGTCGAACCAAAGAACTTCAAATCTGCCATCACTGAAGATTTTTGGTTTCAAGCCATGCAAGATGAGATTCACAAATTTGATCAACTTCAAGTATAGGAATTAGTACCACGACCAGACTGTGTCACGATTATTGCTCTCAAGTAGATTTACAAAGTTAAGCTTGATGAGTACGGTGATGTTCTGAAAAACAAGGCTCGGTTGGTGGCCAAGGGATATCGACAAGAGGATGGTATTGATTTCAAGGAATCCTTTGCACTGGTTGTACGCATCGAGGCTATAAGAATCTTCATCGCCAATGCCGCCAGTAAGAACATGACCATATATCAAATGGATGTCAAGACAACATTCCTTAATGGTAAGTTGAAGGAAGAATTCTATGTTAGTCAACCAGAGGGTTTTGTTGATCCAGACCATCCGACACATGTTTATCGTCTAAAGAAGGCTCTGTGTGGTTTAAAGCAGGCTCCTTGAGCGTGGTATGACACCTTGTCACAGTTTCTTCTGGACAACAAGTTTTCTAGGGGTGCATTTAACTTGATATTATTCACTCAAAAAATAGGCAAACATACTCTTCTTGTTCAAATATATGTAGATGATATCATATTTGCCTCGACCGACCCTAATGCATGTGACATATTTTCCAATGAGATGAGTTCTAAATTCCATATGTCAATGATGGGACAAATGTCTTTTTTCCTAGGATTACAAGTTTCTTAAAGTCCCGGAGGTATTTTTATTAATCAATCAAAATTTGCTCTAGAAATCTTAGATAAAGTTAGGATGGATTAGTGTGACCCTGTTGATACACCCATGGTGGATCGACTTAAACTGGATGAGGACCCCTTAGGGATTCTAGTTGACCAGACTCAATTTCGTAGTATGGTCGGCTCCCTAATGTACCTGATTGCCAGCAGACCCGACCTTATATTCGATGTGTGCATGTGTGCTAGGTATCAGGTATCTCCTACCAAAAAGCACCTTGAAGCACTTAAACGGGTCTTTCGGTATCTCAGAGGAACCATTAATTAGGGACTTTGGTATCCGAAAGACACCGCTATGGCACTAACGGCCTATGCAGATGCGGACCATGCAGGTTGCCAAGATACATGAAGAAGTACGTCAGGCAGTGCTCAGTTCCTTGGAGATAAATTAGTCAGCTGGTCGTCAAAGAAGCAGAAGAGCACTCTAATCTCAACCACAGAGGCTAAATACATTGCCATGTCTGGATGATGTGCTCAGATACTTTGGATGAGGTCACAGCTTACAGACTATGGTTTTGCATTTAATAAGATTCCTGTGTATTGTGATAACCGCAGAGCCATCGCTCTCTGCTGCAACAATGTCCAGCACTCCTGGTTCAAGCATATTGACATACGACGCCATTTCATTCGAGAGTAGGTTGAGAAGGGCGTGGTTGAATTGTACTTCGTGACCACGGATTATCAGCTTGCGGACATATTCACCAAGGCATTACCAAGAGAGCGGTTCGAATTTCTACTCCCGCGTCTTGGTATGAAGAGTATGACTTTGGAAACCCTTAAACGTCTTCAGGAAGGAAAAGACGAGTAAAGGATGGTCTTCCTATATCCTATGTATATTTGTATATAATTAAACACAAAAACAAAATACAAAAATATAAAACCTATAAAAACCATAAAAATAAAAAAATACAAAAAATACAAAAAATATATTTCAAGACATGTCTTTTGTAAATTGATAACATTTACGGACCTAGAAATGTCATTCAATAATGACACGGGTCTTTAAATGAAGTTCGAGCAGAAGTTCAAAACGTGTTTTTTTAAACATGTCTTTCATGCTTGACAGTTTTTCCGACTGCAACCTGCTTTTCAATTTGAGGAAAGCATGTCGCCAAAAAGACAGTTGTTCCTAACAACATGTTATTAATTTTTCTCGGTCACGAATTACTTAATATCCGTACATCCAAGGATTAATGTACGTTTCAGTGTGTTTTTCTTCTTGCGAAAGAGAAGTCTTCCTTTTTATAACCAAATATTTTCTTCTTAATTGATTCTTCAAAAATTATTTGTGTTAATCACGATGGAAAAGTGTTGTTGGAAATTAATCAATTCAGGCTTTCAAAATAAACTTTTCAACTCAAACAACGACTACAGCTCTTTAAATAGAAAACGGGTCATTGTTTTTGAGGGTAGAGATGATTTCCAAGTTTATTGCATCATACAGTTTCTAAAATACATTCATACAACTATGGAAAAGGTTCGAATGTAATGCGAGTTATAAATTGAGGGAGAGTTAATTAATTTTTACCTTCAAACGGTTTGAAACTGTCAAAGTAGAAAGTTTAGGAAATATGTGCAATATTGCTAATTGTTTCCTATCTCTATTAAACTTCAAGGACTAAAACTTGCATGTCCCAACTCTATTTAAACTAAAAAAAAGTAAAAAATCACTTTTAATTAAAAAGAAAAAAACAAAAAAATAATATTAAATAAAAATGAGCTTTAAGAAAAAAAATAAAAAATACAGAGAGGATAAAGGAGGTTGGAGGAGGGGGAGTCAAAAGTTAGAAAGTTTAGGGACTTATGTGCAATATGCTAATTGTTTCCTATCTCTATTAAACTTCAAGGACTAAAACTGCCATTTCCCAAACTCTTTTAACCTTAGAAAACCTTTAAGCCGAAAATAAATGAAGATAGAAACCTCAAGGACTAAAACTGCCAAATCCCAAACTAGGAGTATAAATAGGTAGCGATTTGGGATTTTGGTCAAACCCTTTCAACTCCAGTCTAACTCAAATTCACATTCTCTCTCTCCTCACAAACCACCACCTAGAACGATTTCCTTGATTCTCGATTTCCTGTGGATTTTTTGCTAAGGTAACTCTAAAACTTCGTTCAATACATTTAGATGATGCCTTAGGTGAATGGAACCAATTCAAAACACATTTACATGGCTTCAATCACTAGGTTCGACCTAGTTTATAAACGAATATTTAAATGTTATTGATATGTGTTATTTGGTGATTGGGAGAGGTGCGCATAGGAGTGTTTAACACTCGATCATCTATAGGTTAGGATCAATCAAACACATTTTGATGCTATGATCTAGTCTAGGTTAGTTTTTTGATCAAAATGCCATGGAGTGTTTATAATTGTGTTTTTATTACTGGGATTTACTCATTAGATTAAGATAATGATAGTTTGATGATTAATCGAGATCATCTCTCAATATTTTGCCTGATTGATTGATTTTTGTGTATGGGTTGACTTTTAAAAGTCAACTGTATGTTGTTTGTTGTTCTAATCAGTTTAAGTGTTATTGTATGTTTGTATATCATTGATCAAGAGTAGCAGAACTTGTTTAGATGTCCCCATTCAAGAGGTTAATGGTTTTAGTGGCTTAAGTGTCTATTTGGGGCTTGATTATGATATAATGAAAATGATTAGGTTGATAAATTTGATTGCTAGAAGGATAGGAAGGCTTAGGATTAATTAAAGTGCGCTTTGAATGGCTGAAATGCATGAAAGTTGAAATTTAGAGGAGTGTTCTTTGTAGAGGTTTGGCTGTTGTTGTTTGCTTGATAGCGGTTTGATAAAAATGTTTGATAGCGGTTTGCATAAATTGTTTGATAGCGGTTTGCTTATGTCTGCATGATAGCGATTTGAATTTATTGAATATTTTAAGTTGAGCAGGCAAACCGCTACGAGGTAGCGGTTTGATGAAGATTATTTTTATTATTAAAATAATCCAAACCGCTATTTTGAATTTTTCTTAACTGGTAGCGGTTTGGTATGTTTATTAAAATAATGATAGCGGTTTGGTCATGGCGGTTTGATTTAATCAAATAATATATGGATAGCGGTTTGGTCATAGAGGTTTGATTATAATGAATATTATATTCGTAGCTGTTTGGTCATAGCGATTTGATTAAAACGAATAATAAAATCCGTTGCTGTTTGGTCATAGCGGTTTGATTATTCCACTACATAGCGGTTTGATCATTCCTCTACATAGCAGTTTGATCTTTCCTCTTCATAGCGGTTTGATTATCTTACCTAGCAGCGGTTTGGTGTCGAGTGGGTAGCGGTTTGGGCCGGAATTTCAAAGTTTTGGCCCATTAGTCCCAATACCCTCTCAAGGCCCAATCCAAAGGCACACTTACCTTGTTAACTCCCATTCGGGACTTGTTAACTTATATGTGTTCATCGGATATCTTTGACCAACGTTGACTTAGTCTTACCATAATCAACCGAAGCGTGTCAATCATCATGACTAATGTTCTCATCTAACATCAAATATATGTCATGTTTGCCTATCTTTGTTGACATCCTTGTGCAGACAATATGACTGATGAGAATGTTCCCGCTCCTACTCCCACAAGATCTGGTGATCAGATACTTCCTTTGGTTGCATGGGTGCCCATCGGAAAGAGTAACTTTGTCTTGGATCTTCAAAAGAAGCAAAAGAATCCAATCTTTCAGATCTCTGTGGATATTCTGCAAAATATAAACTTCTTCAAAGCATTCACTGCCTCAGCTTCTATTCCTGCTATCTACATTCAACAGTTTTGGAATACACTTACTTATGAGGCAAAGTCTGGATCTTACAGCTTTCAGTTGGATGAAAAACGGTTCATATTGGATGCAAATCTTCTGAGGGAAGCATTAGAGATAACCCCTATCGATCCAGCTCATCAGTTTGTGTCACCTCCGTCGGGTGATGCAATCATAGACTTTGTAAATGAGCTGGGCTATACAGAGGAACTTCACTTTGTGTCAAGAATAGCGGTGAATAACCTGCATCAGCCCTGGAGAGCAATACTGCCAATGATTAATCAATGTCTCACGGGAAAAACTTCTGGGTTTGACAGGCCCAGATATCCGGTTCTTCAGATCCTTTGGGGTATAATTACAAGTATAAATGTCGACTTTGCGGAACTCATGTGGGAAGAATTTGTACAAGCTATGCAGACTTTTCTTGTGAATAAGGCCAACCTATCTATTGCTCCTCAGAAGGGGAAGAAGATTAAACCTCATGTTATTCCTTACTGTCGGTTTACAAAGTTAATCATCTGCCACTTGGGAAGAACTTACAACATTCACCAAAGGTCTACATCTTCGTTTCATCTTGCTGAAGAAGATCTCAGACTTGGAAATCTCAAATTCGTTCCTAAAGGCGAAGACGATGAAGTCTTTGGAATGCCAATTCCCAATGACCTGATCACGAACAATATCAGGAACACACCCTACTACAATGCTTACTTGGAAATGGTTGCACAACATGATCAGAACATTGCATCCGAAAAGGGAGGAAAGAAGAAACCTGAAACTGCTAAACAACTCAAGCCAAAGCCTGTTAAAGAGAAGTCAAGCAAACCAGCACCTGCACCGAAACCTAAGGTAAAACCAGCAAAGCCTTCTCCTTCGAAGCATTCAAAAATGGGTAAAGTGCAGAAAATTCACAAAGGGAAGAGTTCTCTCCAACTTATTGATGAAGACGAACCAACTCAACCTGAACCTGAACCCGAACATCTAGGTGAAGGGGATGAATATGATGTCGAACGAGCTATACAGATGAGTTTGGAATCATTTCAAGCACAGAGTCAAGCACATGTTGGCGGTGTGGCTATTCGAGAACCTGTAGCAGAGGCCACTCGACCACTCCCTGTGGTTGAAGGCAAGGGAAAAACAATAGCAACTGATGAACAAGCTGCACAATCACTGTTGGCTCTACACACGCCAAAAATGAGAAGCACCACGGACCAATTTATATTCCAAAGGTGGACTCCAGTTACTAAAGAGGCATCAACTGGACCTTCTACACAACCACAGGATGACGCATCCGCAAATATAGTTCGTGAGTCTTCGTCTCCTGCAGATGCTGAAACTGGTGCTGATACAGACAAGAAAAACAGTAGAGGTGATATTGAGATACTATAGATTGGTGAAGAACAGGGTGAAGATGTGGCTAACATGGTGAATCTAGAAGAAAAGACTTCTAAGATTGATGAAGGTCAGGCTGGATCAGACCCTGGTAAAACTCCCGAGTCTCAACCTCCACCAGATCAGGTATTCATGGACGAAGACCAGGCTAGACCAGACCCTGGAGAAAGCCATGTGGCTCTTGCTGGACCAGACCCTAAGCCCACGCACGATGAATTTATGGCTAATGTGTACCCTAACGTTTAAGAAAGCTTGAAATTTTCGGCTGATAAACATGTCATCTTAGAAGATCCACTAAGTTCAACGGGTACTCTCTCTTTAATGAAGAATCTGGAGGATGTATTTACTATTAGGGATCAGTTCATAAATGACAAATCAACTAAAGATGAACCGGGAAAACTCAATGTGGAAGCAGAATTGGTCTCCATGGTTACTTTTCTAATTTATCAAGTGTCTTCCTTAGTTCCACCACTATCCACACCTGTTATTGATCTCTCACCTCCTAAACCTGTTTCCTCTACCACTCAAGCACCAATCTTTACAGCAACAACAACAACAACCCTTCCACGTCCACCTCCTCCACAATAATAAAGCACAAAAGATTCAGAGTTAGCTGCGCGTGTCACAGCACTTGAATAGAAATTCTCTACTTTTGAGCAAAAGAGCAAGACTCTTGATAACACGACTTAGAATGTCGGATCTAGGGTTTTCACTTTGGAGCTTCAGGATCTGCCTCACAAGATCAATCAAACAGTCAATGAAGTTGTAAAGGAAGCTGTACACGTAGCTCTTCAAGCTCCACTCAAAGATCGCTTCAGAGAACTGCCCAAAGCTGATATGAAAGAAATTCTTCACCAACGGATGTTTGAGAGTGGTACATACAAATCACTTCCTGAACATGTTGCTCTCTATGAAGCTTTTGAGGCGTCTATGGATCGGGCGAACAGGGACGAATTCATTGCTGAAAAAGACAAGTCCCGTAAGAGACGACGTGATGATCAATACCCTCCTCCTCTACCAGATTCAGACCTCAGCAAAAAGAAAAGACATGACTCTGACGCTTCAGGCTCATCACAACCTCCAGCTCCTCAGTCATCAGCCTGGAAGACGTCTGACACTAGAGAAGCTCCTTCAAGCTCCTCCAAGCAAAAGTCTGGTCCTTATTCTGAAGAACCAGTCGAAGACGTCCCTATGCCAGATATTGCACATATTTCTGATTCAGAGGACACTAATTCTGCCCATCTTCCAAAGATCAAGCTGAGGCCAAAATGGTTGAAGCCTACTCCAGAGGAAGACAGACCAGAAACTCCAGAACCAGACTAGTCCATTCCTACGAATGATCTGCCTGAACCAGAGAACAACTGGGCAAATACACTCGTCAAATCCTATAAAGATGCCGAGGAAAACAAGTTACTTCGGAAGACTGGTGATATGGGATCATTCATCACATGGTTTTGCAAAAGGATTGGGAAGAAGAAGCTCAACAAGTCTGATATGGAAGGCCCAGCATTCAAGGTAGCCAAAGCCTTTCACGAGAACAACATTTCCCTGTAATTCCAGATGGAAGAGTGTCACTGAATGCTTACGAATCAAGTTGATTTGGTTATTCCTGAAGGCCATCGGTTGGTGCCTGATGTGAGCTAACCGTTACCCCTAGGCGGACCACCAGGTCAGGTAACTATTCAGTCACAATTCTTCTTTAATAAGGATCTAGAGTATCTAGTGTCAGGTGACAAAGGCAGAAGATTAGCTTTATCCATATCCAAGATGAAAGCGGCTCAATATCTAGACTTTGGACTTGAAGAACTAGTTCCGTCCCTCTGGATTGAGAGTGAACGTGAGTATGACATCAGTGCTGCGTATGGTATCTCTCACTGGTGGTTCAAGCGCAAAGAATTCTACATCACTAGACACAGTGCCTACTTTGATCGCAGTACAGTCAGATCACACATGCGGATTCTCTGTGTAATCAGTCTTAAGATTTATGAAAGATACGGGTATACCTTCTTAAAAGAGATTGTTCTTCGCAGAGCTGACTACAAGGAATACAAGATCTCATAGGCTGACTTCAAAAATCTACATCCGAATGATTTTGAAGATATGTACCTGCTTCATCTTCAAGGTCAGCTCAATCATTTATCTGGTGATGACAAAGTTCATCTCTTCAACGCAATTAACCCGTGGATAAGGAACATCGTCATCAGAAAACGTGTGGAAGATCTGCAGCTCGGGATCAGACAAAACTCAATCTCACTCAACCAGATTGGGATGCATCTGACTTTCTGTTCAAAGAAGACTACACCATAGTCAGCAAGCCAAGGGTAGTAATCTACAGAGACATAAATGATCAGAAGAAGATGATGCGAGAGACAGAGGTGCACAAGTTCAGTGATGGCACATTTAATATGATTCTGGACAAGCTGGATCACATGGTTAAAGACTTCAAGCTGTACGAGTACAATCTGGGCATGGAAACACGAATTTGGTCTGAGGACGATAGAAGGAGGAGTAAGGATTTTATGGAAGTGATCGAGAGGAGACTCAAGATTAGAATAATATTCAGGAGTCTCGAAAGCTTTGTTGGTGGACGACTAAGAGATGTTGACTACAAACTTATTCAGAGAACTGAATGATCTCATCATTCTGATACTAAGGTCAATATCATCTTATTTTTGTATAATATATCTTGTACATTATAATATGTATGTAGTGTATCTGTCGTTGTTCAGTGACAAGTATAAAGTTTTTCAAGAGTTTATTGTTAAACTCAAAATCTTTCAAATCTTTTATACTCATCACTCACACGTTTCCTCATAGATTAAGGGGGAGCACTAATATGTTCCCCGTTCGGCTTGTGATTAATCAACACATTTTTCTCCCAGTTTTTCCAACATATTCGAATCCATTGGTATCCAAAATATCAAAGGGTTTGAAATTTTTGATAAGGGGAGAAAATATGATTTAAATATGAAAACTGATAAAAATGTGACTTTGTGGACTCATATGTATACTCCACCCTCCGTGTGCTAAACATTTTCGTTTAATCGATGCACGTGTTGAGGGGGAGTGTTTTTGAAAATTCAAAAACAATCGAGGTACTAAAAGCTTTGATATTTATATCACAAGTACCTGATTGAGTTTTTCAATTGGTTTTATGGCAAGGAGAACTGTACCAAAAAGACCGACCATGTATTTAAATTTTATCGGAGTAATAAGGTTGGTAAGGTTAGGTATTAGTTCCCATGATCCAGCCAGAATCGGAGGGATCTACCCAGGGACAATCCACTAGTTAGTGTAGAAGTCCTTAGGTATGACATAAAAAAGGAGTAAAAGTGAGAATAAGGGAATAGTGCCGACTGAGATGGAGCTAGAACTGGAACAAACCCAACAAGGTTCTAGTCATGAAGTCTCGGTAAGCACTGAAGGGGTTGAAGAATGAAAAAGAAATGTAAGGACAAAGGGTTTAAAGAAATAATCCCTCCATACACTTAGGCAAAAACCGAGTTAATACATCTGCTGTCAGAATCACAATGATGATTGCTGACATTGAAGACTGACATCATGGACCCAGTGATGCAATGCACAACCCTCCCTAGCCACTCAGAATCTCTCAAAAGATTTATGTTTCATTTCTCACGGAGACTAAACATGTTATCTATTGACTCTCTCACTCCGAGGTAGTTGATATTGAAAAGGTGGCAGTCCGCTCCAGACTCCGATCACTAAAACCAAAACGCACAATTGAGTCTAGAGCCAAGAGATCATCAATTAATCTCATTAGGACACTATTCCATTTTACGTGTTCTTCACACAATGTGAAAACAAGGATTATCATAAGAGTCCTACGCATTATCCTTGTGGTATTGCCAGAACATCTGAGTAATACCTAAGTATCACGATGAAGATGGAAATCCTGCTAGAGTCAACATCAAACAAGCTCTTGGTAGGTGACTTGTGAGATCCTAAATGGATCAAACTTGTGTCAACTGGAAAGAAACGATGGTGCGATTCTACAAGAATCAAACTTGTTCCAGTATACGAATTGACGGCTAATGAACTTTGACAAATGCTTTAAACTCTCGAGTTACAAAAACCCTTTTACTAAGTAACACATCCGATTGTTAATTATCAAATCGCTTTATCCTCTATTTTGCTAACTGTTCTATTACAGGGTTCAAATAAATACGGGATGGACGTCATCCTTGTCCCTGTCAGAGACAAAGTTCATGTACCGGCATGAGTCAAGACTTTGACCAACACATTCAAAGAAATCATGAAAGCTCAAGCATATGTTTCTAAGCTTCCGCAACTCTGATATTACACGTCCTCCTCGAAGTGGCCAAGTATTAAAGTTAAAGAACTTCGAGAACAACATATTCAAGTTTTCAAGATCAAGAAAGGTATGAGCATGTCGGTCCGCAAGACACAAGACCATAAGACGGTGAAAGATCGCAAGATGATGATACAAAAAATTAGAGTTTGGCTGAATGATCTCAGCAAGTCTCAAGATCAACATATCAAGTTTAAACAACAAGCCACAAATGAACAAAGACCACTTACATCAAAGAAAAGATATCATCGTGTATAAATCAAGACTACAAGCTTACAAGCATCAATCAGAAAGATTGCTGAAGACTTAATTAGTACTTTTCTGGGGAGATCTCCCTGAGGGTTGAGAATGATAGACATAGAAAAAACACAGTCACCCCTAGTATTCTAAAATTCTAACCGTTTTATTATAGCTCGTAGTTAATAGTTAATCGTATGACAGTCGGTATTGGGCCGGGTAATTAAACCCAACGTGTAAGCTCATGCCAAGGCCTTTGGCCAGTTTTGTAAGACACTATATAAGCCTCTTCCATGTCATGGAAGAGGTGGTTAGTCATTTCATTATACAAGTCACACTTTCTCTTACTAGAAAGTTTTCTCTCCCACTTTCTCTCTCTAAGATTTAGTTAACCCATCTATCTTCCATTGTGTTATGATTTCCAATATCCTACAAATTTGTTTGTGCATATTACATGTAATTAGGAGAATTCAAAAAGTATTATAGAGATGCTTATAATAACAGCTTAAGAGTATCTGAAGGTCGTACTGGTCCAACCATAATGAAGAAACTAATCATACATAATCACCCTCAACCGAGCGCATAACTTCTTTTAAAAAGTATTCCGCAATTCAACCCACTTCTCAGCGAGTCAGTGTTTTCTCAACATTCACCCCTCTACTCCCTAGTAAACCATGACTATAGCACTCCTTGAAAATACACCAGAAACTCCAGGGCCCACTAATGCTGTGGAGATCATAGAATACCAATTATGGAAATCGTAGGGGGGGTGAATACGTTTTCATTTAAAAACTTAAAATATTTCATATCAAATTATCCATCAAGTTAGATGCAATATGATAAGTGTGAATAATACATCTATATCCACTAGAACATGTCATAGAAATATAAGCACAATCACAATGTTAACTTCTATCAATGACACAATCATCATCTAAATAATATAAGCAACAATCAACACACATATAGATCTAATGCAAATATAAATGTAAGGCGATAAGGTAAATAAAGATGTAAAGTGAAAAGTAAAAGTAAGTGCAAACCGAACGCGATGATTTATAGTGGTTTGGTCACGAAGCACCTCTTCGTCCTACTTTACTCCCCGAGTACCAAACTCGAGAGTTACTTCACTAGTCAACAAGCTCCCTTTAGGCGCAGAAAACCGAACATAACTAAGCTTACACTGATTTCCGACACTAAGCCAAATGTTGAGTTCTAATCCTAGCTAGAACCAATCTTTCATAACTAACCACACTACTTCACAACAATTCGCGGATTCTCATTCACACACAAACTTCACTTCGCTTCACGACTTCACTTCACTTCACGAAACTTCATTAGACACTTACTACGATCACACCAATTAACAACTACTTACTAAATCAACCCCGATTTATCCTATCTTCCTGATGATCAGCATGATCGAAACAAACTATACAACACCATGATCTAACTATGACACAAGTTTAAAATACATGGGACTCGATCTATTCCTTTGTGAATGTATTAGACATGTCACGAAAGCACTAACTAACCTACATAACTTTGTTTCTTGTGATAACTGGAGTTCTTCACTTGCATTGAGGATAAGCTTGAATCAATTGGAAACAAATGCTTATGATTACATGATCAAAGGTTTTTAGAATATGTGTGAGATGTATAAACTAATTTGGGACAGAAAAAAAGGTGCAAAAAGGTTAGAAAATCAGTGGAGAACAATCCAGTATTTATAGGCAATCTGGGAGGATTTTTGTCTGGCCGGTCCCCTTAATTATGGTGTCGGTCCCCTTAACAATTAAGGGGACCGCCCTTATAATTAAGGGGGCCACTCAGCCTGGACGCTCCTTTTTTGTCTTTTCTGGGGTAGGTGTTTTCTGGAACATTTTTAGCCGTTTTTAGGTAGAAAATTTGAATTCAAAATATTTATTTGAATAAAACATTTCTTTTAAATCTAAAAATGTTTTGTAAAAGTTATAAAAATGTTTGTAAGTTGAATACAAATTCCTTTGATCATAAAATGCATTAAGCATTTATTTATTCATACCTTAAGTGATTTACGTCGGGTGCAAACTTCGTTGAAGCAGACTTGAGACGTCGAGAGATGTTGTCATATGAATGCATTGATGATTTGTGATCACGAGTAACTTAAGCACTTTACGTTATGTGTTATAAGTTACATGTTTGTCATCACCAAAACATGAAGAGAATGTATAGATTAAATATCGTAATATTTCTACCAACAATCTCCCCCTTTTTGATGATGACAAAAAAATGTAAACTATAACTCATAGTAAAATGTATAAGTTACTTGTTTACACTTCTTCTCCCCCTTTTGTCGAAGCAAAAAGGTGGACTCTTAGGCGAGACTTATACTACACTTCAAACCATTAACCAAAGAGGCAAGCTTGCATCATCCTCAATGAAGTCTTGCTCCTATCAACCCCGTTTAATCATCCTAAGATATCTACTTTGACTCTCGAGCACCCCTTAGCTCATTGCACTCCTATGACACTTGCATTCCATGTATATAGACTCTGGAGGATCCATGGATCAAATTTGTTGCAAACTATTAACCTACATCAAGGGTTAGTTTCGTGCAACATAATATATATATAGGAGCGATATTAAAGGGTTGGAATACACATATCAAGAAATGTGTAGATGTCATAACGGTTGCAACTCCCCCTCGGCGTATGCTCCCCGTTGTTTGGGGTACCAAGGAGTCAAGCGACGGAAGTGTGATACAAAAAAATTAGTAAAAAGGTGCACATATATACCAACAATGATAGCTAAATATATATATAGAAATACACTAACGGGGAACAAGACATGCATGTCTTAGATATATGCACTCTAAACTATGACATTTTGAAAGAAAAATTAAAACCTAGACACACAACGTATACTTAAGACATGAGAATGTTTAGGAACTAATGATAAGGTTCGACCGACACATGTTTGAGACTTGACCAACACCCTTCGGTATAATACAACTTTAATAAACGAGAACGAAATTCGTTTATTGATTGACACACTATTATTATGACTTCTTCCAAGATGTCATTTGAATAAGGAGTATTAATGTATTTTGATCAAGACGTTCCTTATGGTATCATCATCTAACCAAGATGATGATGTGGATTTGAATAGACTAAGGGTTGTATTGAGAGATTCCTAAATCCTTAAGGTTTCTTTGTTAAGCATTATGTATGCTTTTCATGTTTGGGGTGTTTAAGGATAAACATTATCGTAAGACTTTAGGTCGAACTAAATGTTGATGATAAGGATGATTTGCTAAGGAAACATAAACGAAGAAGGATGAGCATGAATGGAAGGGGAAGGTGTTGACTATAGGCTTGTTGGGTGTTTTGTTGGTTGTTAATGTTGACGAACAAAGGTGAAAATGTGAAATGAGGTAGTAATTCTTTCATGGTGAAAGAAAAATGAAAGACACGACAGTGTGATGACTCAACAACACTTGAAGATTGAATATCTTCTTTGTGTTCTTCACTTGCTAGAAAGTGGAAATGATTAGATGATAAGACGCATTTCATTATGAAATTCACATGAGTTTTAACAACATAGGCACAAATGCTTATGAGTGTGAGACGCATTTTATTACGAAATTCACTTGACTTTTGACAACATAGGCACACATGCTTATGAGTGTCAGGATATGAGAATGAGACGCATTTCATTATGAAATTCACTTAACTTTCAACAACATAGGCACACATGCTTATGAGTGTCGAGAAATGAAGATGAGACGCATTTCATTACGAAATTCACTTGTGGGGAATGGTTACATGGTGAATCTTCTTGTGAAGATGACTAGGTGGATGACTCGAGATTGGTAGTCGTAAGGATGACTAGATTTTACATTGTTGGTTTCTAGTGAATAAGAATCACATATGTGAGTTCTTGAGAGTATTTGGTTAAAGGATATATGTGAATAGGTGTGTTTTCCCTTCCCTTTTAATCCGTGCTCATCCAGACATAAATTATGGAATAAAAAGAATAAGTGAAGAAAAATAAAGACGAAAGCGATGAGCTTGATAATGTCATGACGGATGACGGTTAGCATACGATGAACTTCATCCACGAAGTTATGTAGCTCTTATCGAGTATTGCGAATGTTCATAGAACAATCTGTTAGCCTTAAAATATGGTGACATATCCAAAATTACAATAATTTAGTTATAGTGTGACACGTAGGGACTAATAATGACAAGTTACAATAGTTAGGTGTCACTAGGACTATAAATACCCCCTCCATACTTCTATGGAGGGGTGAGGATTCATTTTGTAAAGTGTGCGTGTTCTTGACTTTCTCTCTCTAGATACACACATATTTTCTCTACACTTTCTCTCTCTAAATAATATGGCTAAATATTTGTTTAATCCTTTCCGACCTCCGGATCATTTCTTGTTTAGCTAGTGATTTCTTATTTTTACAATTGGTATCAAGAGCTAACCGGGAGTGTATTGTATTCGTGCGTGTTGTGTTTAGTGTTTTTCGTTGTGGTATTGAGCTTATTGTATACAGCATACTTGAATTTTTTTTTTCTGTCCATGTTTTCCTCACAAAAATGTTTTTTCTTCTCAAACGTTATCTATAAAGTTTTTTTGTTTCAAATAAAGGTGTTGTTGGATCTAAGGAAACACAACATTTTTGTGTTGTGTCTCCAAAATTCTAACATTCTTTTTTGTTTTGAAAAGTGTCAATATTTTTTTTGGTCGGCTTATAAGAGTTTTTTGGAAGTTGGTTTACATGTTCCACAAGACTCGGTGTAAGAACAAAGAAGCACATTTACTTGTTGTTTTTCGTTGAGCTTAAAACAAGAACGAGTACATCCGCGTTTCAACCGATCTAGTCATTGTGCTTCAAGAACCGATCTAGTCACGGAACCGAACTAGTCAAACTTCTTCGATACCGAACTAAACTACCGATCTAGTCACAAACCAAGTGGAACCGATCTAGTCATTTCAACAAGAACCGAACTAGTCATCTCAACAAGAACCGAACTAGTCACATTTCATCGAGAACCGATCTAGTAAAAACCCTTGACAACCGAACTAGTTGATTTTGTAAAGGACCAGAACTAGCAAAGATAGAAGGAACCGAACTAGCTAAGAAAGAAGGAACCGATCTAGTACAAAAGATACACGTTTTTTTAGCTATTTTAGATTTTTTGGTTTCGAGTGTTGGTAATCTACGGGACTTATAACGTATACCATTGCGATCGTGACATCGTTTCGATCATCGTGGTATATTCACTTCTCACCGACAATAACCGTACAAGTCCCGAGCAAGAAAAACGAAACATGTTATATTTTTTTTTCAAACGAGCAAGACGAATGCATGGAGGGAATTATGTTTTATTAAACTAATTTTGAAATTGGCAACTTTGGTCCCTGAACTCATGAAACTTTCAAAGTTAGTCCTTTGTTGAGATATTAACCTTCCTAGTTGAAAATACTTTACACCGTTAGTCCTTTTTCAACTAAATCTCATCGTTTGTCATTTTAAGCTCACCGATCGTCAACAAAAGCTCACGTACTTCATGTTCAACAATGATTTCACCAACAACAATTTTTTATTTACGGTTTTTTCTTGATTTAGTAAAATCCCGTAAAAGTCGATTCTTTTTACGGTTTAAGTCATATAATTCAACACAACAAACACGATACATAACACTAAAAATGATCCGAATAAGATTCACTAAAACGTCAAAATGGCTAAAGATTCAGACTAACTCTTGGAAGCAATTCAACCGTTAGGTCAAATTGAATTTCTAGTGCAATAGATTCTCTAGTAGTCATTCTCATGTTAGACAAAATAGAATTCTTATATTTGCCTAATGAAGTGTAGCAAAGATACAATTTGTATTATCTTTTCATAGAGGGCCTAACATGACTCAACTAACCATACTTTTAATTCCGGTTCTGCATAAACCTAATCAAGATGTGTGGAATTCTAAGATAAGCGTAAGCAAGATGTTTTAATCTTTTGTTCAAGATCTATAGGTTGTTTGGTTTCGATTACATATTGCTTGATTTAATGATGTCGTATTTTAAGTTCACTACATGTTAGTTGTCACATGTGATATAGTTAACTTATGGGGTTTTTTTGTTTTTTAAAAAGCCAAGAAGATGTGCATATTTGTAAACAATACAAATATGTTAATATTGAGAGGGTTTTAAGAATTCTCCAATTTCATGTCATAATGAAACGAATCTCATTAATATTATTTATCTTAATTGAGTTTGTGATTCTTTAATGATAAATATTTGAAAAGAGACATATTTTATTTTTTAAACAAATGTGCTTTTCTAAAATTATTATTCTTATCAATGTTGTATATCATAATTAAATAAGTATTTGAATAAATATATTTTTACTTGTTTATGCATTGACACATATTTTGGTAGGTTATTTTTTAATTCTAATAACTTATATTTTTTAAATTATATGTAGTGTATTTTCTTGTAACACAACCATTTATGCTACGAAGAAAATAAAATGAATAGGATATATATTATCCTTTATTAATCGTTTAATACGATAAGTCTATAAATTCTTTAAACATAATGTTTCCCAAACATCATGGCATCCTAGGTAAATAAACAATAATATTATTTTTATTTGAGAATTTAGTTAAAAGTGAATTTTGGCTTTGAGTTGTGCTTTTATGTTGTATGAGCAAAGTTTACATATGTTGTTAGTTTGCTCGTGTTTGGTTTTTCGGAAATGACACATTTACCAATTTCATTGCAATGTAAATTACTTGAATATTTTGGATGAAACATCGAAGTCATCAATCCTAATTCATTATGTATTTTATGCATGTATTAAACATATTAGTATAATATTTGAAACACAACCATTGGACAAGTAGACTCAATATGGCATCATCAACACAAGCGTGAGTTATGATCCGATGCATATTCTTTTCATCTAGAAAAGGATGTAATTATTTTCATATTGTGAAAACCAATAAATCGTTGTAGCTCTAGGTTGTTTAGACCTTTAATCTATGATAATGATAACATAGGCGGAATATTCAAACATAGAATCAATATTATCATAACAAGGTTTTACCAAACATTCACCACGGCCCCAATATTATTTGATCAAGATAATACGGTTACATCAATGAACTGTAAGAGGGATCAAGGAAAACCTTGATTACCTTGAGGCTACACCAACTCTATACTAGACGTCTACATATTCTTGTGTACAAACACACACATACTTTTTTGGATATAAAACCTATGTCTATGATCTCTTTATATAGGGAGAGATCATGACTTACAAAGGAAACATAATACAATTAGGAAACTATTAAATAGCATTAAACAACATTAATTCTTTCCTATCAACAATTAATAGCATTAATAACTTGTCTTTATCCTTTTAATAAAGTCATCAATGTTGTTCTTGTTTCCTTCTTTAAGGAGATCTTCTGAAATCTTACATCTTTTGAAGAATTCCTCCTTTGTCTTTTAAGTCCTTCTTGTTTCATTCTTGTTTTGTCTTATCAACTCAAATATAATTCCCAACAATCTTCCCCTAGTTGATAATGACAAAACCAAATAAGCACGAACTTCCCCTGAAGTTAATATACGAATGAAAACTTCCCCTTAAGCTATGCAATTCCACCAAGGATCTATAAGTTGCAAATCATCAAATCTTCTTCCCCTTTTTGTCATCATCAAATAGGAGACTAAAGTATGCAACTTTGATCTTCACAACTACGAACCAATATTACACTTCTAATCCAGCCTTCAACAACTCAAATTACCCTCCATGACACGCCTTTAAGATAAATGAACTTGAGCAGTAGAAACTTAAACTAGCAGTAGTAATAATAACTAGCAATAGTAAAAACCTTCACCTCGATGTAGCATATAAATGGGTATACAACATTTTTAACATTAGCTTCCCCTGAAGACCCATAATGTTAACCATATTCTTGAAATCTTCAATTCTGTAAGCTCTATGTAATGATTACTGATGAAGTACACTTAATATACCGAACTTGATACTGAAGTAAAATCTCCTAAATTTGTTACTTAATCTTGCACTATTGTGGATTGAAGAACGGTATAGAGAATTTGTGTTGATCAAATCTCTAAAAACACATCACCTCTTGAATTTATCCACATCGACATCTTCGTGTGACAACTGAGCACTACAACGTAACTCCTTTAAGTGATAGTCTTACCAGGTCCTCAACCAACCAAACCACACCCTTACCGCTGGAAACTAATAAACTAGTCCCAAAATAAACCGTAAAATGTTCAAGCTAAGTTATCATTGAAATCATGCAACCAACCACCCAACCTCAATTTCAAGTATAAAAAAAGTAAAACTCACTCCTTGCAAAACTTACTTCAATTTCAAATAGGAGATACCAAATAAACTCCGTAACCAATTAATTCAAACAATCTTAAAAACGAGCCTTTTAAACGTTTAAGAACATTTAAAACCAAAATCCATAAACTTTCTGTTAGCTTCCCCTTAAACGAAGCATGCCATTTTTTAATTTTGATATCCAAAAACAAGATACCTTCACTCCTTTTTCTCTCCGGAGAGAACTTTTTATCATCCAAGAAAAAAAAAACCCCAAAAAAAAAACAAAAATCATGTATTACTCGATATCGCATAACACTAGCAGCTGCAACTTTTTATCGAACAATACAAACAGTCAAAACCTATTCTCAGATATCAATAGCAACATAAGATATAGAAGGCGGCACAAAGTATCTCCAAGCAGTATTAACAAATACGCCCAAGCAGCAGAAATTTACTTTGAAGCCTAATAGTAATAAAGCCCAAAAACAATTCTTCTTTAAACACATCCTACATTAACTGCTTAGACATCACCAATATAAATGAACAGTTTTAACCATACCTTGTACAGCACCAATATGAAAACATATATACGTGCAAGCAGTATTAAACCCTAAAGCCCAAACAGTATATACGTGATGGCAGCAACATACTTGTGTGACATAAACTCTCTACAACTCTAGCATCATATAATTCCAAGCAATGTTAACATAGGGCCCACGATCACAACCAATCAGAACCCATGTGTATAAGATTAGTTTTAACTCGCATATTCTTGGAAGCAAAAATATACTCCATCATCCTTCTTTGAATAAATTTTCTTTTCTTGGGCCCCAAACAGTATTAATATCACACGTTACTTTCAATCATGAAGGCAGGCAAACCCTTTTCAAACCGTATCCATTCCATTTATATCTGCTGCCTTGGATTTCTTTGTATATAATATTCACTCCTGTATATATGGAAGTTAAAAAGCAATCCCTAAAACATAGGGATTTCACATCATAACAAAATACCATCCCAAAATCACGTATCTCAGAATGAACACAATGCATAAAACCCTGAATAACAGCATTCCATCATACTTGGCAGATCCAGACGTGAAAGTAACCTGTTGTTACTTCTGCTGTTGTTGATTCAGAACATATACTTGTTGCACCTTGTTCTTGTTCATAATGATTTCCTAATGTCGCAACACCAATAAACACCAGCATACAATCACACCAAAACCCTACCTGCTGTTACTTTACCTACACTTGAATCTTTTTCCATGTCTCTAAACGCAATACGAATCAGCCACCAGATATAGGGTATTGTGAAACCCTAATTGCAAATGATCAAACCAAGAATGGTATGCACTAGAGAGAATATGATCAAGCCATAATCACCAGTAAAGCATGAAGATTCAACATCAGTAAACGTGCTACTAGGGTTCATCATCACCCCCTTGGGTAACTCACCATGACTAGTAACACCACAGACTTCAACCTTAATATTCAACAAACCCTAAGTTTGTTAAACATGCATCATGAACCTCAGAAACCCACCATAAAACCCAAAAACATTCACCAATTCGTATTTCATACCAATACAGGTAGAGAGGACGAAAAGATGTTGTTATGGCAGCTACTTCGAAACCATAAAGAAAAGTTTTACCACGAACATGATTTCTTGAAGATTAGGGTTTTTAGGGTTTCTTCAAAAAAAAAACTTGTAGATCCTAGATCAAGAGCCACGAGGCTCTGATACCAATTGTGAAAACCAATAAATCGTTGTAGCTCTAGGTTGTTTAGACCTTTAATCTAGGATAATGATAACATAGGTGGAATATTCAAACATAGAATCAATATTATCATAACAAGGTTTTACCAAACATTTACCACAACCCTAATATTATTTGATCAAGATAATATGGTTACATCAATGAACTGTAACAGGGATCAATGATCCTTAAGGCTAAACTCTAGACGTCTACACTAATTATACAAACGTGTACACACACACTTTTGTATCTAGTCGACTCTCATATGATGAACACACACTTTTCTAGATGCCTAAAACAATATGCCTGGACCTCCTTTTATAGCATAAGGAGTTAAGGCTTACATGGAAACTAATAAAAGATATTAATGAGAAAATCAATTAATTATTCATCTTTATCTTCTCGTTAATATTCATCTTTATCTTCTTTTTGACCAAATCTTTATTTTGTTCTACATCTTATAGAATCCTACAATGACGACTTTGGTCCTTTTGTTTTCATCTTGTAGATCCTAGATCAAGAGCCACGAGGCTCTGATACCAATTGTAAAACCAGCGAGCGCAACATTGTAGCGCTAGTTGTTTAGACCTTTAATAAGGATAATGAAACAAGGTGGAAAATTCCACATAGAATCAATATTATCAAACAAGGTTTTAACCAAACATTCACCACACCCCAATATTATTTGATCAGATAATACGGTTTACATCAATGAACAGTAACAGGGATCAATGAAAACCTAATTCCTTAAGGCAACACCAACTCTATACTAGACGTTCTACATCTTCTTAGTTTACACACACATACTTTTTTGGATATAAAACTTATGTCTATGATTTCTTTATATAGGGAGAGATCAGGACTTACAAAGGAAACATAATACAATTAGGAAACTATTAAATAGTATTAATCAACATTAATTCTTTCCTATCAACAATTAATAGCATTAATAACTTGTCTTTATAATTTTAAGCAAGTCATCAATGTTGTTCTTGTTTCCTTCTTTAAGAAGATCTTCTGAAATCTTACATCTTTTGAAGAATTCCTCCTTTGTCTTTTAAGTCCTTCTTGTTTCATTCTTGTTTTGTCTTATCAACTCAAATATAATTCCCAACACATATCAATCAAGTGTGATTGAGTTATGTAGATCAAAGATGATATCTTTTGTTATATATTGATATAATCTTGAAACTAAACAAATAAGATTTCAATTTCATATCCATACACAAAAACTTGTCAATTAGATTCAATAAAGATATCAATCATAATTTGAATAATGAATTGATATATTCTCGAAATCTTTCTTGACCCTCACGAACACTCATTTAAAAGAAAATAAATAAATATTTTAAATAGCGTATTCTATTAATCCCAAGATTAGTTGTAAGGTGAGGTTGATGAATAATGATACGTTAATTTCTTATTTCAAGATTGTTGTAAATTTTACTTGTGCGAAAAACTATTTGTTATTATGTATAATATGCATAGTTTTTGACATTTTATGAGTATATAAATGAGTTTTCTAACCATTTTTATACAACACACATCTTTTGTAAAATACTGTATGTTTTAAAAAATATATATAATTATGTGTGCATGTTAGAACCATGTAAGCACAAGCATTTTCTTTTTCTTAGTTACTATTGTATTCATACAATATTTTCTTTTGTTTAACCAACCCAAGGTCAAACAAAGCATGTAGTTGAAAATATTTAAACATGTTGTTAAAAATAGATTAAATCGTTAGAAATATTTAGGTGACTAGTTTTAACACATTTAATAATATACTTGACAAGTTATTGAACTCTTATTTTTAAGTATATTCTCATACTCGAAAAGATTTACAAGGTATTTATGTAACATTTGTAAATTAAGTGATATATGCATATATGCAATGCAAATACAATTTTACAACTTAGTACAAGAAATCTAGCATAAGTTCTAGTTAGGCACAATCTGAAAAGCTAGCTACAAACGAATAGTGTGTGCTTAGATATTCAATTATCTCAATTACAAATAGCAATGATTATTTAATAATTTCTATTAACAAATTTAAGACACAAAGAAGTGCACATAATCACATAGCATAACACATAAGAGTGCTTGTCGTCGTTTTGTGTATTAGATACCATAATATATACTTAGCTCGGTTTTGTTTGAAAACGAATTAGTTTTCTCCCCATTTCAAAAACTAACCAATTTTAATATTTTTGAAAAGTTAATTACATCATTTTTCAAAGGTATACCAACTAGAAATGCCTAACTCGAAGGAAAAGGTAAAATACAAGTTTTACGTCAAAATGACACACAAATTTTTAACCACTATGTAGTATTTTGCAATTTTAATTTACTTAAGTTTGGAATAAATACTTGGAAGTATTTTTAAACGAAAGTAGACTCAATTATCTTTAAAATGACTGATGGCATGACTTCTACGGACTTACGGTTAATTTTATATGAATTTTCAAAGTTTCCAAAAATCTGTCGAATCAGACAGGTGGTCCCCTTAAATATAAAGGGACTGGAGCCCTAATTAAGGGGACCGACCATTGGAGATAAGGGGGCCGACACCTGACACAGATTCGTCATTTTTTACAAAATCATTTAGTGACTTAACGAAAAGATGTAGAACCTACTGAGTTTGATACCGAACACTTATTTTAAGCATCATTTTTACTTCGAGCTAGTATACTAAGTGTATTTAACAACAAAACTAATACAAGTTAAGCAACAAAACACTTTTCATATTTAATCCCCTTCATGGGTAATTTGATACATGGATTGTACTCAATTTTTAAAACCATTTGTTTTGAAAATTAGAGCGACGTGGCTCCTGATATCAATTGTAGAAATCATAGAATACTAATTGTGGAAATCATAGAGGGGGGGGTGAATACGTTTTCATTTAAAAATATAAAATGTTTAGTATCAAATTGCCGATCAAGTTAGACGCAATATGATAAGTGCGTGAATACTACACTAAATCCACTAGAACATGTCATAACAATAATAAGCACATCACAATGTTAACTCCTATCTATACACACTCATCATCCAAACAATATAGCAACAATCAACACACATATAGACTAATGCAAATATAAAGTTGTAAGGGATAAGGTAAATAAAGATGTTAAAACGAGAAAGTAAAAATGAAAGTCAAACCGAACGCGATGATTTATAGTGGTTGGTCCACAGAAGCACCTCTTCGCCCTACTCTACTCCCCGAGTACCCAACTCGAGAGTTACTTCACTAGTCAACAAGTTCCCTTTAGGCGGAGAAAACCGAACACAACTAAGCTTACACCGATTTCCGACACTAAGCCAAATGTCGAGTTCTAATCCTAGCTAGAACCAATCTATCACAACTAACCACACTACTTCACAACAATTCACAACTTCTCTTCACCACACAACTTCACTTCACTTCACGACTTCACTTCACTTCACGACTTCACTTCACTTCACTACTTCTTCACTATGATTCACAACTTCTTCACTACGATTCACAACTTTACTTCACCTAGACACTACTACGATCACACCAATCTAACACTACTTACTAAGATCACCCCGATCTAACTATACTTCCTATGATCACCACGATCTTACAACTATACACACCATGATCACCATGATCTAACTATTACACAAGTTTGGAATACATGGACTCGATCTATACATTGTGAATGTAAGACATGTCACGAATGCACTAACTACATAACTTCGTATCTTGATGAAAACGAGAGTTCTTCTCTTGCACTTGGAGGAATAAGCTTGAATCACTTGGAAACAAATGCTTATGATTACATGATCAAAGGTTTTTAGAATATGGAATAAGATGTATAAACTGATTTGGGACAGAAAGAAAATGTGAAAAAGGTTAGAAAATCAATGGGGAATAGTCTAATATTTATAGGCAAAATGGGGAGCCTTTTTGTTTGGCCGGTCCCCTTAATCCTAATGGGCCCGCCCCCCCCCCGCCCGCCCACCACCCCCCCCCCCCCCCCCCCCGCCCCCGCCCCCCGACCCCCCCCCCCACCCGCCGGCCCCCTTAATTCATATGCCGGCCCCCTTAATTTTAAGGGGGCCGGCTAGACTAGGACGCTTCCTTTTTTGTCTTTTCCAGAGGAGGTGTTTTATGAAACATTTCTAGCCGTTTTTGGGTAGAAAATTTGAATTCAAAATATTTATTTGAATTAAACATTTCTTTTAAATCTAAAAATATTTTGTAAAAGTTATAAAAATGTTTGTGACATTTTTATAAAAAAATGTGAGGTTAAATAAAAAATCTTTTGATCATAAAATAAATTAAGCATCTATTTATTCATACCTTAAGTAATTTACGTCGGGTGCAAACTTCGTTGAAGCAGTCATGAGACGTCGAGAGATGTTGTCGTATGAATGCATTGATGATTTGTGATCACAAGTAACTTAAGCACTTTACGTTATGTGTTATAAATTACATGTTTGTCATCACCAAAACATGAAAAGAATGTATAGATTAAATATCATAATATTTCTACCAACAAATGCCTCCCACCATCGTCAAACACCTCCAAACACCTAAAATAACCATAACTATCCCTCTGCCCCTTCTTCTAAATTCCCCTGAACCACTCACTCTCAACATACATCTTCTAATCCCATTGCTAATAATTGGCACTCTTACAACTTTAAACCCTCCCAAACCGCTAATTCTCAAGAAACTTCTAAACCCTCCGTTAATCATTGCCACTCTCGCTACTTTAAACCCCCCAGACCCGTCTATCTTAGCGAGCTTCTCCTAAATGCCCGACCCATCATCGCGGCTCGTACCTTCACAAACCACAACCCATTCTTCCACCATTGTAATATACAAAATATAGAGAAGTACTAGAACTTTATAGTGATGTACACTTTTATGAAAATTATTATTAGCTCTGTACATTTTATGGAATTATTTATATTTAAAAATGTCATGTCATTTCAACACAATTGGGCAGATATAGCAGATGATCCGTGTAACGGATTCACAACATATTAATGTTGCATGCAAATTTATTCTGCAACGAAAATACGAAATTACAATGACCAAATATAAATTGTTAGGCTTTTTAATGGATGAAAATTCAAAATACGATAACGACAAAATATTAGTTAAAGAGCTCACTTTGAGCATGAAAATTATCAAGCTTGAGTTGAGCTCGACGAGCTCGGTATCATAACCATGAAGACTCGTGAAGAGATTATACCTCTCTAAAAGCGCTTCCAGATCGTTAAGGCATTCTATAAAAATCGTAGAACTTATTTTGCACAATCAACCTCAAATTATTCTTGTAATTTCTTTTGCACACCCCCTTTAATCAACACGAAAATTTGTTAAGCTTTTCTTTCTAAATTTTTATTTCGATTTTTGCTAAACTGTCAGGTGTTCGATGCAAAGCTAACTTAGTCGAAATTATGGTTGCATGATAGGCTTGTAGAGATAAGTTGGTGACATCATACTTGAGTATGACACTAATTATTTGCCTCATAATGTCGCTATATTTGAATCGAAAGATGATTATAACAAACTCAAACACCTCATAATAAATTATTGAGTATCTCAAAATGACATATACATGCATATAGTATCATGTAATTAAAAGGTCAATAACTATGCAAACAAAGGAATCATGTTCGGACGAGGTTTACAAAGTGCTTGTAATGGCGTCAATTTTGCCATGGACAAGCCATAAAAAGCATTCATGTCGACTGGCTTGTCCCCTATCCTCTCCCATTCGAATGCTTGAATCAAAGTTCCTAGTGTCAAACCAATAACCCGATACCCTAAACTGGTTCCAGGACACCCACGCCTACCAACACTAAATGCAAGCATTTTATACTTATCATCCAACAATCTCCCTTCAAATCTTTCGGGTATAAACTCATCTGGTTTATCCCACAAGACAGGATCCCTTTGAATGGCCCATGCATTCACCATCAACATTGTTCCACTCGGAACATCGTAGCCACCAATTTTAGTGTCTTGTGATGCTTCACGTGGAAGTAACATGGGTAGTGTTGGACACAAACGTAGACTCTCATTGATCACATTTTGAAGGTAACTAAGTTTCTCCAAATCGTTTTCTTGTAACAAACGGTGAGTCCCAACATGTGTATCGATCTCGTTCTTGATTTTCTTCATGACATCAGGATGGTTGAGCAACAATGACATTGCCCATTCCAATGTTAAATATGGAGTTTCAGTACCGGCAATTAGCATAATCTGTAAGTTTGAATCATAAAACATCAAGGTGGTTAATTAATTATGTCACCTATACCTACATAAAGATTTACAATTTATTGTAGCTTAGAGTAGCCCCCAAAGTTGTCATCAAAAACTTTACCGAACATCCTAAGTTATAAATGGATGAGATAAATAGCTAGAACTTCTTTCACTCCAAATTACTACTAGCTAGTTAATAATGTAATATTTATTTAACATAAAATATAAAAGTAACTCTTTTGCATTTGAAGCAACTTAAAAAATTAGTTATTTTACAAAAGGAAGCTTTCACAAAGATATGGAAATATAGGGTCAAATAACAACTGCACACTTGCTGAAAAAATTTATGTTATTAGTCCATTTTGTCAACAAAAATATGATATTTTCAAAATATAATATAAATGCTTTACTAGCTTTGGTAAGAAAATTAAAGATATCTTTATTTATTAGATATATATATATATAAATAAGTGGCTCGTGTCGGCAATTTTATATATACATGTATCTGTTAAAAACTTACTAATATTATATATATGCATGCTTTAGATGTATTGTGCAACGTGGGATGAATAATTGTAGTTTACGTAAATACGATCATCAAGTTTATTTTTAATTTTTTTTTAACAAAACACGTATGTATAACATAATAAGAGTTCTTTTTAGGAGTCTCCAGCAGGGGTGAGCACTGTTCCAAGGACCGACCGATTCGACCTTAGGATCCTAGACCGAAACTAGCCAAAACGGCGGACTGAGGACCGGACCGAAATGGACGGTCCCGCTCCGGTCGTCCCTTATTTAGCACACGTCCGGTCCTACACGGCATTATCATCCGTATTTTGGTCGGACCGTACCGACCGAACCGGACCAAATGACCGTATTGGACCAAAACACGGACCTGAGACCGGACCGAAATACCTTCGGTCCGGTCCGGTCGACGGTCCAGTATGCTCACCCCTAGTCTCCAGTGGCGGAACCAGAAAATTGTAGTGTGGGGGGCAAAAAAAAAATCACCATAGCAACAAAATACGGCGAAAAAATAGGATAAAAGTGGGGATCGAAATGAAAAATCGAGTATTTCACTATCAGAAAATGAAGAATTTAAGGTTTAAGTGTGAAAATGTAGACTTTATTCTATGAGTGGGGAGGCAATTTTGATTTTGTGATGAGGTGCACTTTAATTTTTACCTAAATTCGATGTTTTCATGTATATTATAGATATACATCAAGTTTAATTATTATTTTTCTTTTTTAACAAAACACGTACAACATAATAAGAGTTCTTTTACGGGATGTCTCCAAAGGTTGACGAGTCTTTTTTTACCCGTGTTTCTAACTCGACATTTACGAGTATACTAATTCCAAGACCACTGCCCATTTAGATAGCATGGAATCGTCACAAGTGAACTTCCATGGCCACAAAATATTAATTTTCTCCAAGCTAGTTTTCTCTCTTTATATATATTACGTAAATATTGTAAATATTAAAAACATATTTTTTGCGTGACGGGTTAATTTTGTGTGTGTCAATTAAATAAATGTATGGTTGTAGGTACTTCTTAGATTTGCTTATTGCTGGTGTTGGCAGAACTTATATCTGTTTAATTATGTGTCATTAACAAAATATAAAAAGGAAGATTAAGAAAATTTACCATAATAAGGCCTCTTATGATTTGATCAGTATACAGCTCGGGTTCTTGTTTTTGCAAAGACAACAATTTATCGACCATAATCCCCGATTCAGAGTTCCCTATACGACGTCGATTTTCGATAACCTCGTCGAAGAATACATCAACTCTTTTCATTAAAGCAGTCATCTTCTTTTGAAAACCACCAAAGTCGATCCATGCAAAGAATGGCAAGAAATCTCCAGCATATGGCGTATGCAAGAGCTTAAGCACCTCTTCCATAATGTCCCGAAACCTTGGTGCTGACTGAACATCCTCCAAATCAATCACATCTCCATGGTACCTCTTCCCTAACATCGACATGGTTGTTATGTTATTCAAAAGGTCGCAAAACATGGACTTAAGCTCCACTTTTTGCGACGATACTTTATAAATATGTGCACACATGAGTTTGACCTCATACTCACGTGCACATGTGGTGGAACTAAGACGAGTAGTGGACAAAAGCTCAGAGGCACAAACTCGACGTAGAGAACGCCAAAGATGGCCATATGGTGCAGCACCCATGGATGTGAAATTGTAGTTAATGTGTTTAGCAGAAGGGACTAAAGGTCTATTAGCAAATATGATATCATTAGTTTTAGTAAAACATTCTTCCACAAGAGATGGGGAGGAAACAACTAGTGCTCGTTTAACGCCGAAACGAAGCATCATGACTGGGCCGAACTTGCGAGAAAGGTGATGTAGGGTTTCATGGAGAGGCTGTTTTAGTAAAGGGAGATGACCAAGAATAGGAAATGAAGGAGGGCTTGGAGGAAGGTTTGACCATCTTTTTTTGTTTGTGAAAAGCTTGATGATCAGCAGAATGATTAGAAGAGTGGAGATTAATAAGCTGGAGGAATTTGCTTCTACCATATTGTGCATCTTTGTTCAAGTCTTCAGATGCAATCTGATCATGGATATATGATTCCTATTTATAATATATAGACAGTGTCTCTATAGTGCCAATTGTCTAATGTAATGAAAGACTTTGATTATTTAATAAGAGAAAATTAAATAACACATATGAGGTGTTATCTAATACCCCAATGAAGACTTACATGTGTGTCTTTAGAAAGCAAGCGGGCTTTAGAAACCATTTTATTCAACGTTCACATTAATTTGTTAATGAGAATCAGTCCGTGACTAACTCTTGAATATTATTTTATTCTGCAAGGCAAAAGTGTTGGGTATTTTCTTAGTCCATGCATGAGGATTAAGAGCCCAACACATTGGGGCCCATCTTGGGTCCATTTAGTCCTTATTTAGAGCATCCTTATGCTCATTATAAAGTGTGAAAAACAAGAGAGAAAAGAGTAAGAAAAAAAAAGAAAAAAAAAATTCGGAGTTCTTATCACCCAAAACCCAGCAGCAGTGTTTCGTCGATCCCCGGAGTTTGCACCGTCGGATCGTCACGATTTTTGGACTGAAGCTTCCTTGCATATAAAGGAAGGTTTTGACCGTTGGGATCTTGATTTTGAGGCCTGGAAGTTCTGTTTCTTACCCGGGCAGATTGCAAGTTGTTTGGTGATATTCTTCCTTTCTTGTTCTTTGTTTGTTGCCATATATCTTGATATTGATTCCAAGATTATGATGATTGTTGTATGCCTCTAGTGTTATCTAGAGAAGACTTTATGTACCTCTCTTGCTTGATAGTGGATTTAAGCGGCACTAGGTGTCCCGTGGTTTTTACCCACTTTGGGGTTTTCTACGCTAAAAGCTTGGTGTTCTTGGTGTGTGTTTGATTATCTTTAATACCTGCTGATTTGGTTGATTTGATATTGTTTGGGGGCTGGTTAGAGCTGCTTTTAGTTTGCCTTATTTGTTTACTTCCTCATAGGTTCATACGGGTTTGGGTAAGTGCTGTCAAACGAAGGTTTTGCTTCCGCATTTGTGTTTATACCGTTGTGACCCATTGCACTTTACCCGTCATTACATTGTTGGTTAAAAAAGTCAATGAGTTAAGTAAACTAAAGGTCCCTTTAAATAACATAAGTTTCCTTTACCAATTTAATAAAATAGTGATAGAGAAATATGCTCATCCTAGCATTGTGCTATCCAAGATGTCAAAGAGTAAAATTGGTAAATGCTACTTACATATTTCCGCTACACCAACCATGTCACTAGAAGTCATCACATTGTTACTGGACAAACACAAGAGAGAGATACACAATAATTCTACAAGGTTACGTGTATGTTTTAACTTGATTTGAATGACTGAAAAGATGCATTACTCATTTGGCAGGAGAAACATTCATTATGAGATCCAAACTCTTTAGGCTCTTTGTTATCACAAAAAATACATTATACAAAATAACCTATTTCTTTTTAATGAATAAAAAACATTATTGAAAATTTTAGAAAAAACTCCGTGCATGCACGGGAATTGTAACTAGTTATACAATAAAAAAAATCAAAATGCATAAATCAAGCAACAATCAATAATTCTTTAAAGTATCATATACGTAGTATCATATTACAACATCAAAAGTTTACCAAATCCAACCAATTATACCAATCTAACTATCAATTACAATAATATGCACCAGACGCAACAAATAATTACACGGGATGGCTGCCACATAAATCATGCCCACATCTCAGCATGTTTTGCATCCGTTTCTTGCTTCATTTCTTCCTCCTATGTCAAACACTTCCGAAGCTTTTCTTCATAATGCTTACTCACATCTTTTCTAGCTTGCTCAAATCTCTTAATCATTTTCTCTAACTTCATTTCTTCTCCAAATCATAGAATGTTGGCAAGATGACATTTTCTCATTAGAAAGATCCATGTAGTACCTCGTAACAAACACCGACTGATTATAATATATGAAAACAAATATTACCTTTTCAATAGCTCATTTTATAAATTACAAAGCATAACATTTCTAAACAGTGTACAATTGTTAATAGGGGTGTGCAAGGCTCAAACATCATATAAGCATTCTTAGTCTTTACCTCTATATAAAGAGTAACTAAGATCACAAAAATGATATACCAAGTTGCTAGGCTCACTGTCATGCAGTTCCTTCTTCACACATCCAACAATGACTTGCTACAAAATAAAAAATCAAATGTAAGTAATAATTAATTAATTAGTTTGAAGAAAGGAAAAATATCAAAAGCATCATGGATATGTTAATAGCATTATTTAAGTACCAAAGTATGTATGTGATTGGAATAAAACATACGTACATCAGCTGATACGAAAACAATTTAGATACCGATATCACAAATCAAGTATTACTATGAGAATCTAAGGAAAACCTAGAGAGACAGAGTAGAGATGGATGATCACTTGTAGAGAGAGAAAGTAAAATGTATTAGTTTGTGAAACAAATGACCAACACCCTCTCCATGGCATGGATAAGGATTATATACTTCTTAAAGTGGACGGCAAGCCCATGGGCTTTCCATGGACTTGGCCCGATTAGCTTATCTTTTAACCAAACGATTAACTACGAGCTACGAGATACTATTTTGATAGTGACCGAGTCTTTTCTCGATTCCTAACAATCTCCCCGTTAGGGAGGTCACTCAAAATTACAAAAACTTAAGCCTAACATTTTATGAATGTCTTCGGTCTTGCTCGTAGTCTTGATTCTTTTATCTTTATCTTGTATCAATATGTAGTGAGCTTGATCTTGAGCTTGCTCCAACTTGCATGATATACTGTGATCTTGAGCTTCTTGAGATCATCGGTCAAACATAAAATCTCTTCATCATCTTGAGATCCTTTTCCTTCTTGTAAACTTGTGACTTTTTGACCAACATGCTCATACCTCTCTTTGTCTTGAAAGCTTTGTCTCCTTTGAAATGCTTTATCTTGAATACTTTTTGACTTCAAGGAAGACTTTTGACATCAAAGCAGCGAAAGACTTTGTATCATGTACTTGAGCTTTCATCACATCTTTACATTTGTTGGTCGAGTATGAGCATGTGGCAGTGAATCTTGACTCGTCACGGACTAGATGCCGCTACCGTCGAAAAAACTTGCATGTATAGGTTAGTAATAAACAACATATATGGACGAAAGTGTGTTTGTCACTTCGTCGAATACGGTTGCAATAACCACGGTTCCCCGTTAATCAGTATAAATAGTGCCTGTGACCAGGTAGAATTCAAAAGAATCTCCTTGACAGGGTTTCGCAGCTGCACTAGCCGTTCTCGTTACCGGAGCGTCTCAAAGCAGACAACACAGTAAGAGTGAATCGGTAAGTTACTATCTTCCCGATTGAGTCGTCAATTCGTGTTGAACTTTTCTATGTCCAGATACCCTTGTGAGGCTTCCCATAGACATAAGATTGAATATTGATTTTGGAAAATCAATTGGTGTGTTAAGGAATAAAGAGTTTTATAACACACCAAAAGTTTTATCTTTTCAAAATTCATCCGTCAATTCGTATACTAAACCGATATTTGATATGCAGATGTCACAAGTTTGATTCATATAGGATCTCACAAGTCACCTACCGCAGAGCTTGTTTGATGTTGGCTCTGTAAGGATTTTCATCATCACTGTGAATACTAAAGTATCACTCTGATGTTTTGGCAATATCACAAGGATAATGCGTAGGACTCTTAAGATATATCTTGATTTCACAGTGTATGAAAAACAAGTATAATTTGGAATAGTGTCCTAATGATATTTATGGATGATCTCTTTATGGATCTAGACTCGATAGTGCATTTTGATTTTAGTAATCGGAGGCTGGAGCAGACTGCCACTTTTTCAATACCAACTAACTCGGAGTGAGAAAGTCGATAGAAATGTGTTTATCTCTGTGAGAAATAAAACAAGAGTCTTTTGAGAGACCTTGAGTGTCTAGAGAGGGTTGTGCTTTGCATCACTGGGTCCATGATGTCTATCTTTAATACCAGACAACATCTTAGTGTTTCTGATAGCATATGTATTGACCCGGTTTCTGCCTAAGTGTATGGAGGGCTTCTTTCTTCACACCCTTTATCCTTACATTTCTTTTTTCACTCTTCAACCCCTTCAATGCTTACCAAGACTTCATCACTAACACCTTGTTTCATACTTACCACGTACCGGAATTATGGGAAATTGAACACTATCCTCATTGTCGTGACCACGACGTCGTTTTGGAGTGGTGGGCTCCGGCCAATTTTTGGGTTGCCGGTTGGGCCGGCCCTAATATTTTTATTTACTTAATAATCCACCGGCCCAAAATGGAACAAAAATTACAAAACGGACCCTCAACTTTTAACTTTACCGATTCATTCAGATCAAAAAATATACCCGCGAAAAGATCTTCGAATTGCGAACAAAACAAGCCCAATATTGCAATGCTTCTGAAATACGCATGATTTTATAAAAAATGTTGAAGTTTAATATAAATAGGAACAAAAAATTACAAATCATACCCTCAACTTTTAACTATTCATGACTTTTTTATATAATAAACTTTATTTATCATATATATAACGCATATCCATCAATTCATTCAGATCAAAAAATACACGCTGATTTATCTTCGAATTGCGAACAAAACGAGCTCAATATTGCAATGCTTCTGACATACGTAGATATGACCCAAAGTTAAAAAAAACCACCGGCCCAAAATGGGAAAGAAACAAATTTACAAAACGAACCCTCAACTTTTAACTATTTACGACTTTTTATATAATAAACTATATTTATCAAATATATAACACATATCTACTGATTCATTCAGATCAAAAAATACCCGCAGAAAGATCCTCGAATTGCGAAAAACGAGCCCAATATTGCAATGCTTCTGAAATACGCACGCTTTTATTGTCGTGACCACGACGTCGTTTTGGAGTGGTAGGCTCCGGCCAATTTTTGGGTTGCCGGTTGGGCCGGCCCTAATATATATTTTTTACTTAATAATCCACCAGCCCCAGAATTAAAAAAAATACAAAACGGACCCTCAACTTTTAACTTTACCGATTCATTCAGATCAAAAAATACCCACGGAAAGATCTTTGAATTGCGAACAAAACGAGCACAATATTGCAATGCTTCTGAAATACGCACGATTTTATAAAAAATGTTGAAATTTAATATAAATAGCAAAAAAAATTACAAATCGTACCCTTAACTTTTAACTATTCATGACTTTTTATATAATAAACTTTATTTATCACATATGTAATGCATATTCGTCAATTTATTCAGATAAAAAAATACAAGCGGAAATATTTTCGAATTGCGAACAAAATGAGCCCAATATTGCAATGCTTCTGACATACGTAGATCTGGCCCAAAGTAAAAAAAAAACACCGGCCCAAAATGGAAAAAAAAAATTTACAAAACGAACCCTCAACTTTTAACTATTTATGACTTTTTATATAATAAACTTTATTTATCAAATATATAACGCATATCTACCGATTCATTCAGATCAAAAAATACCCTCGAAAAGATCTTCGAATTGCGAACAAAACGAGCTCAATATTGCAATGCTTCTGAAATACGCACACTTTTATAAAAAAATGTCAAAAATGTTTGGATCCTTAGCCGGGTGTTGATGTATGTGGTTTGATAAACCCGGTCCGTCTAATAAACCAAGGGATAAAAAGGCCTTGGAAACATTGGCTACTTTATGCGGTCTCATGGTTGATTAAAAGTGCAGGGGGCATTCCTGCATTTATTTATAACAGTTTGGTGTTTTGTGCATGTTTGGTCTTATTTGGCAGGTTATCTAATCTTCGGGGGGCTGAAGTGAAAATATTAGGCCTATATAAGCAACACTTTCCAACTCTAGGTTTAAGCTCTCTCACACTCTCTCTCTACCTTTTTACTTTCTCTCTCTAAAATATATCTTCTACTTCACCTTATCTCATCTCATATATTGATATACAACATATTAAGTCCTTTACATATAAGGCGCTGACTTGACCGTCAGAGGGTGGTTCCCGGGGTTTTGGCCTCGGGACCCCTTCTAACGGGTTCTTTCTTGATTGACAGTTTGCTTCTTGGCTCGGGATGACGACGAACGACACCCGTGAGGCGTCAAAACCAACCCGACAAGAAAATGCTTCAACAAATTGGCGCCATCCGTGAGACCCGTTATTCAATCTATCAAAGCTAAAAATAATGAATCTCATTTTCGATTCATTTCATTTGTCCATTTCGTTACCAGTATGTCCTCATGTCATAGTCCTTGATACAAAATATTTTATATAAATATTCTAAAGGATCAGATACAATCTTTGACCAAAATATTAACTATAAATTATGCCAAGACAGTTTACCTCATTTCCCTAATCTCTTGTTAGTCATCCAGTATGTCCTCCGGTTCGTACCTTCGGTACCTTTTTCCCTCCGGAGAAAGAGGGCAGGAGTTGCGCGGTTCATCTCCTTCAATGAAAGGAGAACATGTGTGGTGCAGTCCTTTTTCTTCGGTGAAGCGTACGGTTGTCCCATTCATCTTCTCCGGTATGATTTCCTTCGGGGAAGGATGGGGTGAGCTGTTTGGTTAATCTCTTCGGCCTTATCCTCCGGTGCGGGTCGTTTTCTCTGGCGCATTGGAGTACGGTTGTCCGGTTCATCCCCTCCGGTATGATTGTGGAAGAGGGGCAAATATTGTTCGGCTCGTCCCCTTCGGTGAAAGGGCGGTAAGTGTTGTTTGGTTCATCATCTTCAGTGGAAGGACATTAAGTTTCATTCGGTTAATCTCCTCCGGTAAAAGTAGAGCATGTGTTGTAGGGGTCACCTCCCTCGGTGACAAGAAGGTATATATTGTTCGGTTCCATGTCCTCCGGCATGGAACTGAGTTCATTCCCGGCATGATATCATCCCTCTGGTCTGTGTGTTCGATTGATACCTCCGGTATGTGTTGTTTGGTTCGTCTCCTTCGGTGGAAGGACGGTAAGTATTGTTCGGTCCATCTCCTAACATTATCTTCCGCTGTCCGGTATATGCCTTCGGAGTTGTGTCACTCATTTACCTTCTCGACGGAGCAAGATAATGGACAACGTGTATGGGAACAGTTTATGTAGTTTCATTGTGTAGTTCGACACTTTGTTCTTTGGGATGGAATCAGGTCCGTTCTCCAACATGGAACAAGGTCTATCCGTGACACGATATCCTTCCTTCGGTATTATCTCCTTTGGCGGTAGGGGGTTTGTTTTGTCTTCGGTGGCAGGATCATTCCTTCGGTGTAACTACCTTCGGCGGAAGGAGAGCACGAGTTGCTCGGTTCATTTCCCTCGTTGGTTGGAGGGTATTTTCTTCGGTGTCGTGACGTTCGATATCACATATTCATGAGTTACGTGTCGTTCGTGTCATCTGCTTCGGTATGATGATCCTTAGGTGTTGCATAACCCGGCTGGTAAGTACTCATTCGTCTCATCTCCTCCGGATGTGTTGTCCGGTTCAACTCCTCCGGGTATTAGTTGTTCGGCCCCATGTTCTTCGGTACCATTCCTCCGGTACTTAGGCATTGCATGTTGCACAGGTTTAATACCAAGCCAATTGTTATTGATTAAACGATTTGTGTGAACCATGATTGACTTTGTGAATGTGACAGTGTTTATGTATGCAATACAATAAAATAGTAACAAATCTACTTCAGTGATGAGCACGTTAATAATGAATACTCTATTTTCTCAACTCACTTCTTTGGATTGTAAAATAGATCCACAGGAACGTGCTGAAATTCTACTTCAGAGTTTACCTGACTCATATGACCAGGTCATCATCAACTTAACCAGTAATGTTCTTACAGACTGTCTAGTCTTCGATGATGTCGCAGCCTCTACTCTGAAAGAAGAAAATAGGCGCAACAATAGGGAGGGACTGACAAAAACCAGTTCAAGAAGAGGTGGAAGCTTTGGCGGTGTGATGAGAGGTGAGGTCAATGGAACCTGGCTCTTAGGGGGAGTCACAATCATGGTTAAATCTAAAACAGGAAAGAGTCACGTCCAGGTTGGCAAGCAGTTATGTCTATGGAACTGTACAACGTTTGCCATATTGTCTTCTTACAGAGGGGGGAGAGCCGTCAACTCTTCAAGAACGCATGATATCCAGATGCGTTCGTTCTGGATAAGGAAAGCTAGGCAAGAAGAAATTGAAGCCTATCCATAAGAACAAAAAATGGTAATGGTGCCACTACCAGGAGGTAGAAAACACCTATTGAAAATCAAATGGGTGTATTAAGATTAGAGAAAAACGGTGTGATGATCAGGTTGAAAGTGGGGAAAGGTTCGTCGCAAGACTGTGGTGTTTTTTAAAGGATATGCTCAGAAAGAGGGAATCGATTTCAACGAGATATTTTCCCCTGTGGTCCGAATAACAACTATTCGGGTAGTTCTGGCAATGTGTGCTACGTATTTCTTCATGGAAATCTTGATGAAGAAATTTATATGCTCCAACCAGAAGGTTTTGAACAAAAAGGAAAAGAGAACTTGGTTTGCATGTTAAACAAATCTCTGTACGGTTTAAAGCAGGGTCAGCAAAGGTGTTGGTACAAGAGTATATGATTCTTTCATCTTTGGCCTTGGATATAACCGACTTACCCGCAGACCTTTTGAATATTCAAGAGGTTTGGAAATAATTGATTTGTAATTTGTTGTTATATGTTGATCGACATGTTCGGTCGCAGCCCCAACAAAGATGTATCAGTAAAGTCAAGGACCAAACTCGCTAGGGAATTCGAGATGAAAGGACTTGGGGTCCCGCAAACAAGATTCTTAGGGATGCAAAAATTCCCGAGTTAGAGTAGTAGGAAAATTTGGCTTTCAGCAGGAATCTTTTTTGGTGTCTTGTAGGGAGTGCATCTTTTGGCGCTCATGTTTTATATTTGGCTGGGTCTTTTTTAGGGATGTTTTAATGTTTTTTTGGATCGTTTTTTGGGGGTATGTCCTCTTATCTGGGATTTGGGGAATGACTGTAACTTGTTGGGGGAAAGTTTATTGCCATTGTAGGAATTCATTCGTATACTATTCGGATTGGGATCTGGGATAATTCACCGGGAAGTTTATGTTGGGTTGTTCTTTGAGGAAGTTTTTCTGGGAATGAGGGTTTGCGGGATGTCCGTTTGGGATTAAGTGGGGGAATCTTTTGTTCGTGTTAAATTGCCTCGGGAAGTTTTTTTCATCTGTCCATTATGGGAAGTTAGGGGATACATGGGAAGTTTGGACAGGTTTTTAGACTAGGCGAAGTTTTTAAGTCTGGGAATCTTTTTCCTGATGTGTTGGGACGTAGTCTTGTACGTAACGTGTGTCGGGAAGTATGTTTTTGGGAAGTTTATGGCGCTTATTCCGGGAATAAGGGATTATGGGAAAGTTTTGGAATTTTACGCTGTGTAACTGCGGAATCGCTTTTGGGATTAGTTGTTATTTATGTGGAAGGGAAGAGGAGGAAGTGTATTACTCGGGAGTTTAATTGGCTGTTACTTCCCATTGTAGGGAAAGTTTAGGGAGGTTGGGGAGGAAGTTTTTGGAAGTTAAGGATTGGTTATATGAGGGAAAGCATATCAAGGGGTTTGGGTGTTGGGGAAGGGAGGTTATTAACCCAAGAGGGAAATTGTGGTGTTTTATGGGATCTTCTTAGTGTTGGGTTGTTGCATTATGCGGGTTAACTCTTGGAATGTCTTGCTGGGAATGCCGGGAATGGTCTTTCAGCGGAAATTGGGAGTTTTTTCCTAAATGTGGGATTTCCGAGGGAAAATGCCTCGGTGGGAAGGATATTAGGGATCCCTTGGCATTGTCTTTTCATTCTGGCGACGGTTCATTGAGGGATGGGCGGGTCTTCCTTCTTTGCATAACTTGGGAAGTTTAAGGGTATTGGGAGATGGGATTCTGGAAGTTTGGGGAATTTACGCGGTTGACGTTCTGGGAGGAAAGGGGTTTTATTACATCGCGGAATGGGGGCGGGGAGGTGGGAGGGGTTAGTTTTTATGGGAAATATGTTCGGCGAAGTGGGAAGGTTTATAATGTTTCGGGAAGTTTACATTTTCTGGGTTTTGGGGATAGTGGGGAATATTTGGGGGGCTGTGACACTTTTCTGTATTGGGAAATTCGGGTGTGGGAAAACCATGGGAGTGGGACTAAAATTGCTGGGTTTCTGGGAAGTCATTGTAATTTATTGGGAGTAAAATAGTCTTCTGGGAAGATTTCCTAATATGTGGTTGTAAAGATTTTAGGGATGTTTGGGAATTTTCACTTCTGGGAAGGATCCTTATGCGGGATGGTAGTATTGTTTTCCCGATGGGGAAGCCACGGGGTATTTAAAGTGGGGAATATAATTCATTTTTGGGATAATTTAGTGCGAATTCACTAAGCTTTGGAGGGATTCGACTGCGATTTTGCTTATGTGGGGGGAAGTGAGTTTTGGTTTTTCGTTGGGAAAGTTTTTTTTGTCTTGCTGCTGGGAATTTTGTGGGGAAGTTTTTTGCCGGGCGGGATTTCTACGTTGGTACTGTCGTGGTTATGTCTGGGAAGAGGGATTGGGAATGGATTTGTTTTCTTCTTAGTCTGGGTTATTAGGGACTGCTCTTTTCTTACATCTTTGTGTAACTGGATTTTGTTCTTTGGATTGTATTCTATATGTCTATTATTTGGTTTTTGTTTTTTAGTGGGAAGTTTATTTTTGTCTTGGTTTTTTTTTTTCTTTACGATTTTTTTTTTCTTGGGGAATTATCTAGGTCTATTAGTGGTTTTAATTTGGGAAACATATTGGTCCTGTTTTGTTTTTTTTATTGGGATCAACAGGGATATTGGGGGAGTGAATGATGGGAAGCAGTGTTGGTCTGACGCGATCGGGAGTTTTCAGTGCCTGTACGATAGGGAAGTTGTTACTCTGGGGAATGGGGAAGTTTACTACTAATCGTGTGGACGTTTGGGTTTGGGAGGGGGCACCTTTTGGACGGGCTCCTTTGCTGGGAAGTTGGGAATTTTGGGCGGGGGGTTTTCGGGGAGGGATCATTGGGACATGAGTTTCTGGGATTTTTACTGAACTGGCTGGGGTTTTAGTGGGTCTTGGGAGTTTTGTATTTTGAGGAGGGGGATAGAGTTTTTTTGCTTTTAGCAAATAGGAGGGAAGTTTATCTAATATGTTTTGCTTTTGGGAGTAGGTTAAGCTGCTTTTGTTAGGTTGGGAAGTTCTTTTCTTTTTTGGGAACAATGCAACTTTTCTTAGGGGAAGTTTTTTCCCTTGGTCTATCTTCATATTAAGGGATTTTTGTTTTGGGAAATATACTGTGTTGGGGAGTTTTTTTTCTATTTGTTGTATTGGGTTTGTGGGTGGATTGGAATGTCGGGACTTTTATAATTTTGGCTTCTGTTCACTCCACGTTTTGGTCTTATTGGGAAGTTTAGAGGGGGGAAATGGTTTTGGGATTCTTTAAGTGTTTGTTCGGAGTTCGTTTTATGGGAAGTTATTTCGAGGATCGGGGAAGTTTTACATAGGAAGTCTTGCGTTTACGGTTTTTTGTGGGAGGGGAATAGTAATGGGGTTTGCATATTGGGATCTAGGGCTTTGGGAACTTTATTTTTTCTTTGGTCATTGGGTGGGAACGGAGGGTCGGGAGTTCTAGGATCGGGATTTTGGGAAGGTTCTTTATTGATATTCTGGGATTTATAAGTATAGGGATGTTGGTTCATTTGGGAGGGTCGGGGAGGGAACTATTCGGTTTGTTAGGGGACTGGTGGGTATGGGCAGTTTTGGGGTTTTAAGGGATGTGCGGATTACGGTGGGAAACAATCTGTTGTATTGGGATGTGGGTTGCCTGGGATCTTCTCTGGGAATCTTATTGTAGGGACTAGGGGTTGGATTGTCGTAGGGAGTTTAGCTCCATCTACGATGGGACGTTTCTCTCGTTTATAATTGATGCTACATTTATTTCTCGATTTAGGAGATAACATGGGAAGTTTTATTGTCCTGGATGTTCGCTTACCGTTGGTGTCGGAGGGTATAGATGTTTTGTCAGGAACGCGGGAAGTTTTCTGGTGTGGGATCAAGGGGACGGACATTTGTCTGGGTTTGGGGAACCGTTTATTGGGAGGACTTGGGGGATGTCTCCAAACTCTAGATAGGGATTTTGGTGTCTTACGGCTCAGGGAAGTTTCGGGATGTTGTGCTGTGTTATGGGGAAGAAATTGGATATCTTAGGTCTTTTGGGAATGGGGAGGATTGGCTTGTATGGGTATTGTTTTTTTTCTACTTTTTTTATTTTACAATGTAATCTTGGGGAGCTTTGCTTATGTGTTAGGGATTATGGGAAAAGACTTGCTAAGGCATTGGGAAGTTTTTGGGATTTATGTGGAATATAGGTGAGTGGGGAGATTGGTGGGAAAGATATGGCTGTTGGGGTCTTGGGTTACGGAAGAGGGATGTTTCGTGGGGTGTGGGGAGGTATTTTGGGGAATTTTATCTGTGGGTCTAATTGGGTTTTTTGTTTTTTTTGTCTTTGGGGACTTGGGGGAAGTTTATACTTTGTGGGAACCTTTGACTTTTATGTCATTTCCGTTTTTTTGTGAGGGAAGTTTAATTTTTTTTTATCATGTCCGAGGGTTTATTTCCTGGTAGGGAATTAGTTCTTGATTATGCTCAAATCGTCTTTTAGGGAAAGTGGGATCTGTAAAGCTAGTTATCGTTCGGGATGTGGATGTTTTTCACGTAGTGGTTTTCATTTCAGCGGGTGGGAGAGGTCGGGGAAGTGTTGGGAATTTGTTTTTTTTTCTGGGGGAGTATGGAATGTTCACGCCTATCGGATTAGTTTCTGGATTTTGTTAGGGTGGGGATATGGGGTATTTTTGTGTTTGGGTCGGACAGGGGGATAATGATTCTTGGATCTAGCGATCTTTTTGGGATCTTTTGTTGTAGGGAAGCACTGGGAGTTGGGAAGTTTATATTTTTTGTGTACTTATTGCTGTGTTCTTGGTGTGGAAGTTTTAAGTTCTGTCTTTGGAATTTGGAATTAATCTGTGGGTTGGGTCTGTTTTTTTGGGAAGTTTTTTCTTTGGTTTTCGTTGGGACTTTTTTATTGTGGGAATTGATTTTTGGGTTAGGGAATGGATGTGTCTGGGAAGTTTCTTATTGGGAAGTGTTTTTGGGAGTTGGGAGTGTTGAATGTGTAGTTCCGGTTTTTCTTAGGTTGGTTCTTTGGGTTATTGGGTTTTTTGGGCTGTAGCTTGATTTTTTGTGTGTGGGTGTTATTTTTTTACTATTTTTGGCTTGGTCTTGGAGCCTAGTTTTTAGTGGGGAAGTTTATGATTTTATTTTTTTTTTGAGAAATATTTTCATTTTTTCTAAGGTTTTCATTGGGAAATTTTTTTCAGGGAATTTTTTTATTTACAACCCTTTAGGGATACTGATCTTTGGTATTTATTTTATTAGGCTGGGGCCTGGTCTTTTTTACACGTTTTTGTTGTGCTGGTCGTGGGAAGTTTTGTATTTTTTATATTCTATTCTGTATATTTTTTTGGGGAATTTTTAGGGATTTTTGATTTCGGGAAATTTAAAATAATCTCTTTTTTCTTTATTTTAACTTTTATGTTTTGATATGATTGGTGTATAGCTTTTTTTTGTGCTATTTTTTTATTTGGGAAGTTCTGTATCGGTCTATGTTGTGGTGTGTTGAGGGAAGCGTTTGGCCCTAGGGAAGTGGAAGTTTGGAATCTTGGGAAATTCTGGGACTTATGGTGTGGGAAGTTAGGAAGATTTTGTTCGGGATTGATTCTTTCGGGATAGGGTATTGGGAAGTTGGGACTTTTTTTGTTGGAGGAGGTTTATTATTTTTCTGGGGGAACATGTATTATATTTTGTATCTAACGCTAGGGAAGTTCGGGAATTTTTCGGGACTGTCAGGGATTCTGGGGGGGAATTATTAAGATATTGGGAGTTCTGGGGGGTGCGCCTCTTCAATGCGTCGGAATTTTGTTCTTGGGAAGTTTTGGGTTGTAGGGAGTTTAATGTTCGCTGATGATTGGTTACATGACCGGACATCGCTCATGTAGAGGGAAGTAGTGAGTCGGTACATGGCGGAAACCTGGGTAAAAAGCATTGGGAAGCTGTTTTGTGACAGGAGGATCTCTTAGATATATTAAGGAACTCAGATGTTGCATTATGTTATGGGGAATCAGGTTTAACTGTCAAGGGGTATGTTGATTCTGATTACGCAGGTGATCTTGACAGAAGTAAATCAACCATCGGGTATGTGTTTACACTTTCTGGCGGAATAGTAAGTTGGGTTTCAAAACTGTTGTGGCTATGTCAACAACGGAAGCAGAATATGTTGCAGCTGCTCAAGCCAGCAAAGAGCAGTAGTAATGGTTGACGATGTTGTTGGAGGGACTCGTGTCACTGAACAGAGGAATAATTACTCTATTCTATGACAACCAGAGTGCCTTGTATCTTGCAAGGAATTCAGCATTTCATTCAAAGACAAAGCATATACGAGTTCAGTATCACTTCATTCGTGAGAAAGTGGAAGAAGGAACCGTGGATATGCAGAAAATTCATACAGGTGATAACGTGGCTGATTATATGACGAAAGCAATCAACTGTGACAAGTTTATATGGTGCCGATCCTCATGCGGCCTAGCAGAAACGTAAGCAACATGAAAGTGCAAGGAAGGATAACGGTGTGAAGATCGATTTAGCTTCAATCGAATCTTCAAGTGGGAGATTGTTAATATCTATTGCTTCTAGAAATGAGGCGCCTACAATGCATGTATGTACACATGCATTCAATTGGATGGTTGGGCCAATGAATTATTAAGTAAGTATGGAGGCATTGTAGGCGCTACAAGAATAGATTTAAGCACATGCATGCATTTGAAATGATATGATATTTCCATATCAGGCGCCTACAATCTTTTGATATGTTCACATGGAAACTTTGGAATATAGTGTTTTACAAACACTATAAATAGATGCATGGTTGTTCATTTGGTTCATTTGTTATTCCATTCCATTAAAAAAAACACATACAAAGTGTTTAATTCTCCTAGTAGTAGTAGTGTGAGGTTATTAGAGAGTTTGGTATATCTCTTAATTACAAGAGATAATCTGTTAATCCTTGTAATTAGAGAGACGGTGTAATTCCTAATTTCCATCATAATGAAACGTATCTTTCCTTGCCCGTGGTTTTTACCCTATTAGGGTTTTCCACGTTAAATCCGTGTGTCATCTTTTTATTCATTTCATATTATAGTCGCGATTTTGCTTCCGTCCGGTGTCACTTTTCTTAACAAGTGGTATCAGAGCTAAGGTTGGGTGTGTGTATAATTATTTATCGTATGCTCTGTGGTTGCCACTTATAAGTGGACCCTCCACATCAAAAGATAAATAAAATCATACGCACCTAAAAGGTGTTCGTTACTATTATTAGCAAATAATAGTTTTGTCGAAAAGTAGATTGTGGTTGTAGCAATGGCGACGAAATTTGAAATCGAAAAATTCAATGGGAATAATTTCTCAATTTTTCTCATTGTGGAAATTACAAGATTGAGGCTATCCTTCGAAAGGATAAATGTTTGGGGCCAATTGGTGAAAGGGCCATGCTGATGTCTCGGGATGATTAGTTAAATGGACGAGATAGGACCGAATGCTATAGCAAATCTTCATCTGGCACTAGAGATATAGTTTGTGTTCAGCATCATGAGGGAGAAGATTGGGCAAAATATTTGGGATATCATTGCTGGATTGTAGAGGCTTAAGAACGCTCCACAATTAGAAAATTTTCTTAAGAGGAAATTTATGCCTCTATCGCATGACGGGAATCTACTTCAGTGATGAGCACGTTAATAATGAATACTCTATTTTCTCAACTCACTTCTTTGGATTGTAAAATAGATCCACAGGAACGTGCTGAAATTCTACTTCAGAGTTTACCTGACTCATATGACCAGGTCATCATCAACTTAACCAGTAATGTTCTTACAGACTGTCTAGTCTTCGATGATGTCGCAGCCTCTACTCTGAAAGAAGAAAATAGGCGCAACAATAGGGAGGGACTGACAAAAACCAGTTCAAGAAGAGGTGGAAGCTTTGGCGGTGTGATGAGAGGTGAGGTCAATGGAACCTGGCTCTTAGGGGGAGTCACAATCATGGTTAAATCTAAAACAGGAAAGAGTCACGTCCAGGTTGGCAAGCAGTTATGTCTATGGAACTGTACAACGTTTGCCATATTGTCTTCTTACAGAGGGGGGAGAGCCGTCAACTCTTCAAGAACGCATGATATCCAGATGCGTTCGTTCTGGATAAGGAAAGCTAGGCAAGAAGAAATTGAAGCCTATCCATAAGAACAAAAAATGGTAATGGTGCCACTACCAGGAGGTAGAAAACACCTATTGAAAATCAAATGGGTGTATTAAGATTAGAGAAAAACGGTGTGATGATCAGGTTGAAAGTGGGGAAAGGTTCGTCGCAAGACTGTGGTGTTTTTTAAAGGATATGCTCAGAAAGAGGGAATCGATTTCAACGAGATATTTTCCCCTGTGGTCCGAATAACAACTATTCGGGTAGTTCTGGCAATGTGTGCTACGTATTTCTTCATGGAAATCTTGATGAAGAAATTTATATGCTCCAACCAGAAGGTTTTGAACAAAAAGGAAAAGAGAACTTGGTTTGCATGTTAAACAAATCTCTGTACGGTTTAAAGCAGGGTCAGCAAAGGTGTTGGTACAAGAGTATATGATTCTTTCATCTTTGGCCTTGGATATAACCGACTTACCCGCAGACCTTTTGAATATTCAAGAGGTTTGGAAATAATTGATTTGTAATTTGTTGTTATATGTTGATCGACATGTTCGGTCGCAGCCCCAACAAAGATGTATCAGTAAAGTCAAGGACCAAACTCGCTAGGGAATTCGAGATGAAAGGACTTGGGGTCCCGCAAACAAGATTCTTAGGGATGCAAAAATTCCCGAGTTAGAGTAGTAGGAAAATTTGGCTTTCAGCAGGAATCTTTTTTGGTGTCTTGTAGGGAGTGCATCTTTTGGCGCTCATGTTTTATATTTGGCTGGGTCTTTTTTAGGGATGTTTTAATGTTTTTTTGGATCGTTTTTTGGGGGTATGTCCTCTTATCTGGGATTTGGGGAATGACTGTAACTTGTTGGGGGAAAGTTTATTGCCATTGTAGGAATTCATTCGTATACTATTCGGATTGGGATCTGGGATAATTCACCGGGAAGTTTATGTTGGGTTGTTCTTTGAGGAAGTTTTTCTGGGAATGAGGGTTTGCGGGATGTCCGTTTGGGATTAAGTGGGGGAATCTTTTGTTCGTGTTAAATTGCCTCGGGAAGTTTTTTTCATCTGTCCATTATGGGAAGTTAGGGGATACATGGGAAGTTTGGACAGGTTTTTAGACTAGGCGAAGTTTTTAAGTCTGGGAATCTTTTTCCTGATGTGTTGGGACGTAGTCTTGTACGTAACGTGTGTCGGGAAGTATGTTTTTGGGAAGTTTATGGCGCTTATTCCGGGAATAAGGGATTATGGGAAAGTTTTGGAATTTTACGCTGTGTAACTGCGGAATCGCTTTTGGGATTAGTTGTTATTTATGTGGAAGGGAAGAGGAGGAAGTGTATTACTCGGGAGTTTAATTGGCTGTTACTTCCCATTGTAGGGAAAGTTTAGGGAGGTTGGGGAGGAAGTTTTTGGAAGTTAAGGATTGGTTATATGAGGGAAAGCATATCAAGGGGTTTGGGTGTTGGGGAAGGGAGGTTATTAACCCAAGAGGGAAATTGTGGTGTTTTATGGGATCTTCTTAGTGTTGGGTTGTTGCATTATGCGGGTTAACTCTTGGAATGTCTTGCTGGGAATGCCGGGAATGGTCTTTCAGCGGAAATTGGGAGTTTTTTCCTAAATGTGGGATTTCCGAGGGAAAATGCCTCGGTGGGAAGGATATTAGGGATCCCTTGGCATTGTCTTTTCATTCTGGCGACGGTTCATTGAGGGATGGGCGGGTCTTCCTTCTTTGCATAACTTGGGAAGTTTAAGGGTATTGGGAGATGGGATTCTGGAAGTTTGGGGAATTTACGCGGTTGACGTTCTGGGAGGAAAGGGGTTTTATTACATCGCGGAATGGGGGCGGGGAGGTGGGAGGGGTTAGTTTTTATGGGAAATATGTTCGGCGAAGTGGGAAGGTTTATAATGTTTCGGGAAGTTTACATTTTCTGGGTTTTGGGGATAGTGGGGAATATTTGGGGGGCTGTGACACTTTTCTGTATTGGGAAATTCGGGTGTGGGAAAACCATGGGAGTGGGACTAAAATTGCTGGGTTTCTGGGAAGTCATTGTAATTTATTGGGAGTAAAATAGTCTTCTGGGAAGATTTCCTAATATGTGGTTGTAAAGATTTTAGGGATGTTTGGGAATTTTCACTTCTGGGAAGGATCCTTATGCGGGATGGTAGTATTGTTTTCCCGATGGGGAAGCCACGGGGTATTTAAAGTGGGGAATATAATTCATTTTTGGGATAATTTAGTGCGAATTCACTAAGCTTTGGAGGGATTCGACTGCGATTTTGCTTATGTGGGGGGAAGTGAGTTTTGGTTTTTCGTTGGGAAAGTTTTTTTTGTCTTGCTGCTGGGAATTTTGTGGGGAAGTTTTTTGCCGGGCGGGATTTCTACGTTGGTACTGTCGTGGTTATGTCTGGGAAGAGGGATTGGGAATGGATTTGTTTTCTTCTTAGTCTGGGTTATTAGGGACTGCTCTTTTCTTACATCTTTGTGTAACTGGATTTTGTTCTTTGGATTGTATTCTATATGTCTATTATTTGGTTTTTGTTTTTTAGTGGGAAGTTTATTTTTGTCTTGGTTTTTTTTTTTCTTTACGATTTTTTTTTTCTTGGGGAATTATCTAGGTCTATTAGTGGTTTTAATTTGGGAAACATATTGGTCCTGTTTTGTTTTTTTTATTGGGATCAACAGGGATATTGGGGGAGTGAATGATGGGAAGCAGTGTTGGTCTGACGCGATCGGGAGTTTTCAGTGCCTGTACGATAGGGAAGTTGTTACTCTGGGGAATGGGGAAGTTTACTACTAATCGTGTGGACGTTTGGGTTTGGGAGGGGGCACCTTTTGGACGGGCTCCTTTGCTGGGAAGTTGGGAATTTTGGGCGGGGGGTTTTCGGGGAGGGATCATTGGGACATGAGTTTCTGGGATTTTTACTGAACTGGCTGGGGTTTTAGTGGGTCTTGGGAGTTTTGTATTTTGAGGAGGGGGATAGAGTTTTTTTGCTTTTAGCAAATAGGAGGGAAGTTTATCTAATATGTTTTGCTTTTGGGAGTAGGTTAAGCTGCTTTTGTTAGGTTGGGAAGTTCTTTTCTTTTTTGGGAACAATGCAACTTTTCTTAGGGGAAGTTTTTTCCCTTGGTCTATCTTCATATTAAGGGATTTTTGTTTTGGGAAATATACTGTGTTGGGGAGTTTTTTTTCTATTTGTTGTATTGGGTTTGTGGGTGGATTGGAATGTCGGGACTTTTATAATTTTGGCTTCTGTTCACTCCACGTTTTGGTCTTATTGGGAAGTTTAGAGGGGGGAAATGGTTTTGGGATTCTTTAAGTGTTTGTTCGGAGTTCGTTTTATGGGAAGTTATTTCGAGGATCGGGGAAGTTTTACATAGGAAGTCTTGCGTTTACGGTTTTTTGTGGGAGGGGAATAGTAATGGGGTTTGCATATTGGGATCTAGGGCTTTGGGAACTTTATTTTTTCTTTGGTCATTGGGTGGGAACGGAGGGTCGGGAGTTCTAGGATCGGGATTTTGGGAAGGTTCTTTATTGATATTCTGGGATTTATAAGTATAGGGATGTTGGTTCATTTGGGAGGGTCGGGGAGGGAACTATTCGGTTTGTTAGGGGACTGGTGGGTATGGGCAGTTTTGGGGTTTTAAGGGATGTGCGGATTACGGTGGGAAACAATCTGTTGTATTGGGATGTGGGTTGCCTGGGATCTTCTCTGGGAATCTTATTGTAGGGACTAGGGGTTGGATTGTCGTAGGGAGTTTAGCTCCATCTACGATGGGACGTTTCTCTCGTTTATAATTGATGCTACATTTATTTCTCGATTTAGGAGATAACATGGGAAGTTTTATTGTCCTGGATGTTCGCTTACCGTTGGTGTCGGAGGGTATAGATGTTTTGTCAGGAACGCGGGAAGTTTTCTGGTGTGGGATCAAGGGGACGGACATTTGTCTGGGTTTGGGGAACCGTTTATTGGGAGGACTTGGGGGATGTCTCCAAACTCTAGATAGGGATTTTGGTGTCTTACGGCTCAGGGAAGTTTCGGGATGTTGTGCTGTGTTATGGGGAAGAAATTGGATATCTTAGGTCTTTTGGGAATGGGGAGGATTGGCTTGTATGGGTATTGTTTTTTTTCTACTTTTTTTATTTTACAATGTAATCTTGGGGAGCTTTGCTTATGTGTTAGGGATTATGGGAAAAGACTTGCTAAGGCATTGGGAAGTTTTTGGGATTTATGTGGAATATAGGTGAGTGGGGAGATTGGTGGGAAAGATATGGCTGTTGGGGTCTTGGGTTACGGAAGAGGGATGTTTCGTGGGGTGTGGGGAGGTATTTTGGGGAATTTTATCTGTGGGTCTAATTGGGTTTTTTGTTTTTTTTGTCTTTGGGGACTTGGGGGAAGTTTATACTTTGTGGGAACCTTTGACTTTTATGTCATTTCCGTTTTTTTGTGAGGGAAGTTTAATTTTTTTTTATCATGTCCGAGGGTTTATTTCCTGGTAGGGAATTAGTTCTTGATTATGCTCAAATCGTCTTTTAGGGAAAGTGGGATCTGTAAAGCTAGTTATCGTTCGGGATGTGGATGTTTTTCACGTAGTGGTTTTCATTTCAGCGGGTGGGAGAGGTCGGGGAAGTGTTGGGAATTTGTTTTTTTTTCTGGGGGAGTATGGAATGTTCACGCCTATCGGATTAGTTTCTGGATTTTGTTAGGGTGGGGATATGGGGTATTTTTGTGTTTGGGTCGGACAGGGGGATAATGATTCTTGGATCTAGCGATCTTTTTGGGATCTTTTGTTGTAGGGAAGCACTGGGAGTTGGGAAGTTTATATTTTTTGTGTACTTATTGCTGTGTTCTTGGTGTGGAAGTTTTAAGTTCTGTCTTTGGAATTTGGAATTAATCTGTGGGTTGGGTCTGTTTTTTTGGGAAGTTTTTTCTTTGGTTTTCGTTGGGACTTTTTTATTGTGGGAATTGATTTTTGGGTTAGGGAATGGATGTGTCTGGGAAGTTTCTTATTGGGAAGTGTTTTTGGGAGTTGGGAGTGTTGAATGTGTAGTTCCGGTTTTTCTTAGGTTGGTTCTTTGGGTTATTGGGTTTTTTGGGCTGTAGCTTGATTTTTTGTGTGTGGGTGTTATTTTTTTACTATTTTTGGCTTGGTCTTGGAGCCTAGTTTTTAGTGGGGAAGTTTATGATTTTATTTTTTTTTTGAGAAATATTTTCATTTTTTCTAAGGTTTTCATTGGGAAATTTTTTTCAGGGAATTTTTTTATTTACAACCCTTTAGGGATACTGATCTTTGGTATTTATTTTATTAGGCTGGGGCCTGGTCTTTTTTACACGTTTTTGTTGTGCTGGTCGTGGGAAGTTTTGTATTTTTTATATTCTATTCTGTATATTTTTTTGGGGAATTTTTAGGGATTTTTGATTTCGGGAAATTTAAAATAATCTCTTTTTTCTTTATTTTAACTTTTATGTTTTGATATGATTGGTGTATAGCTTTTTTTTGTGCTATTTTTTTATTTGGGAAGTTCTGTATCGGTCTATGTTGTGGTGTGTTGAGGGAAGCGTTTGGCCCTAGGGAAGTGGAAGTTTGGAATCTTGGGAAATTCTGGGACTTATGGTGTGGGAAGTTAGGAAGATTTTGTTCGGGATTGATTCTTTCGGGATAGGGTATTGGGAAGTTGGGACTTTTTTTGTTGGAGGAGGTTTATTATTTTTCTGGGGGAACATGTATTATATTTTGTATCTAACGCTAGGGAAGTTCGGGAATTTTTCGGGACTGTCAGGGATTCTGGGGGGGAATTATTAAGATATTGGGAGTTCTGGGGGGTGCGCCTCTTCAATGCGTCGGAATTTTGTTCTTGGGAAGTTTTGGGTTGTAGGGAGTTTAATGTTCGCTGATGATTGGTTACATGACCGGACATCGCTCATGTAGAGGGAAGTAGTGAGTCGGTACATGGCGGAAACCTGGGTAAAAAGCATTGGGAAGCTGTTTTGTGACAGGAGGATCTCTTAGATATATTAAGGAACTCAGATGTTGCATTATGTTATGGGGAATCGGGTTTAACTGTCAAGGGGTATGTTGATTCTGATTACGCAGGTGATCTTGACAGAAGTAAATCAACCATCGGGTATGTGTTTACACTTTCTGGCGGAATAGTAAGTTGGGTTTCAAAACTGTTGTGGCTATGTCAACAACGGAAGCATAATATGTTGCAGCTGCTCAAGCCAGCAAAGAGCAGTAGTAATGGTTGACGATGTTGTTGGAGGGACTCGTGTCACTGAACAGAGGAATAATTACTCTATTCTATGACAACCAGAGTGCCTTGTATCTTGCAAGGAATTCAGCATTTCATTCAAAATACAAAGCATATACGAGTTCAGTATCACTTCATTCGTGAGAAAGTGGAAGAAGGTCCGTGGTGGGATAAGCGGAAAAATTCATTACAGGTGATAACGTGGGCTGATTATCTGACGAAAGGAATCAACTGTGACAAGTTTATATGGTTCTGATCCTCATGCGGCCTAGCAGAAACGTAAGCAACATGAAAGTGCAAGGAAGGATAACGGTGTGAAGATCGATTTAGCTTCAATCGAATCTTCAAGTGGGAGATTGTTATATAAATTAGCTTCTAGAAAAGGTGTATACAAGTTGCATTGTGAAGTTGGGTCACAAGTTCAAGAATTGGTTGGCTATTATTTTCAGGCGCATGAATTGTTGACAAACATGCATGCATGCATATGGAGAAATGTAGAACATGGAATTGAGGCATGTCAGGCGCCAACAATTTGCATCCTTATTCACATTAACAAAGTCGGTTTACAAACACTATATATAGGGGTATATGGTGGTTCATTTGTTATTCCATTCCATTAAAAAAAACATATACAAAGTGTTTAATTCTCCTAGTAGTAGTAGTGTGAGGTTATTAGAGAGTTTGGTATATCTCTTAATTACAAGAGATAATCTGTTAATCCTTGTAACTAGAGAGACGGTGTTTGTTTTGTAATTCCTATCCGGAGAAAGAGAGCAGGAGTTGCTCGGTTCATCTCCTTCAAAGAAAGGAGAACATGGTGCAGTCCTTTTTCTTCGGTGAAGGGTACGGTTGTCCCATTCATCTTCTCCGGTATGATTTCCTTCGGGGAAGGATGGGGTGAGCTGTTTGGTTAATCTCTTCGGCCTTATCCTCCGGTGCGGGTCGTTTTCTCCGGCGCATTGGAGTACGGTTGTCCGGTTCATCCCCTCCGGTATGATTGTGGAAGAGGGGTAAATATTGTTCGGCTCGTCCCCTTCGATGAAAGGGCAGTGTTGTTTGGTTCATCATCTTCGGTGGAAGGACATTAGGTTTCATTCGGTTAATCTCCTCCAGTAAAAGTAGAGCATGTGTTGTAGGGGTCACCTCCCTCGGTGACAAGAAGGTATATATTGTTCGGTTCCATGTCCTCCGGCATGGAACTGAGTTCATTCCCGGCATGATATCATCCCTCTGGTCTGTGTGTTTGATTGATACCTCCGGTATGTGTTGTTTGGTTCGTCTCCTTCGGTGTAACTACCTTCGGCGGAAGGAGAGCACGAGTTGCTCGGTTCATTTCCCTCGTTGGTTGGAGGGTATTTTCTTCGGTGTCGTAACGTTGGATATCACATATTCATGAGTTACGTGTCGTCCGTGTCATCTGCTTCGGTATGATGATCCTTAGGTGTTGCATAACCCGGCCGGTAAGTACTCATTCGTCTCATCTCCTCCGGATGTGTTGTCCGGTTCAACTCCTCCGGGTATGAGTTGTTCGGCCCCATGTTCTTCGGTACCATTCCTCCGGTACTTAGGCATCGCAACCTCCGGTGTGCTGTTTGGTTAGTACCTCCGGTATGGTTTTTCAGGTTGAATAAGAGGGTAGTCTCATGACTTCGACTAAGGGCTCCGTTCAAGTCGTTCGTCGATACGGTCGGCGGGTTTTATCTATCAGACACGAAAAGCAAAATGGTGATGGGTTCGTCGGCTGACATCCGTATTCAGCCGTTTTTAGTCTGGCCAGATGAGTTGGTAACTCACTCTTGATGACTGTGATCAAAAGCTCGATTGATGTCTCAGGTATGTGCTGTTCGGTTTTGTAAGTTTTTCATCCTTGTTCTCTCTGAATTTTATGAACCACCACTGAATTTCTTGTTATTCTTGAACAAACTTTTTATAACAAAACTCATTCCCTGTTGCACATATATAAATAATAGTGCATGCTATGATTAATATAGTGGCTCTCAAGCCCACGTGCACACACCATGGGTGGAGGAATAAAAGTTTATATCCATGATTTGTATGAGCCACCCGGATAATGTAGCATGAGTAAAATCTTTGACAATTTAAAGAGCAAGTAATGCCGCATTCATATCTATCTCACAAAATACCTAGCTAGTACATCTAGAGTACTAACAAATAAAGGTAGGCTCCCTTTTCGTTCCATTGTTATAATTTGACAAGTTTATTATGAGAATTTATTCATAATATATTACTGGAAACCAAATTTACAAGTCACAAGGCACTTGGTATGTCTCAGTTTGATTCTTTTAAAAATATGCACTTTCTCTCGAAAGTCGAAACTATATCTTTTGATGACGGTTAAGTCGCGGCAAAGTTTGCAACCGCGGCTCATGACTAAGCAAATCAAATCATGCACGGACCCTCGTCGCTTTTGTTGCTGAACCCTATGTTGTGTATTTGCTACACTTCACCGGACATCTTGATCTTCATCGTCGACCAATAACTTATCTGAACATGGCACATCACTATGTCACGGGTGTAAGACCTCCGCTCTTTACCTTCTAAAAGTACAATTTATGATAAACTTCCATCCTCGGGTCCGCCTTGTACTCCATAATAGTGTTTTTTATAAACTACGACTCTTGTTCATCATATCGAGATAGTAATCTACGTCTTTGGTTTAGCCCGTGTAAACCAGGTCTCCATTGTTGGTTGGCCCATGTATCCCGACTTTCAAGCTCTCCTGTCCAGAAGGAATACTTGACAATTATATACTTTAGCCTTTTAATATTTTCGGTTGGATGCTCCGACTATCCTCTTGCTCACGTATTCACGGGTAACACAACTCAAGAACCGCTCATTTCAAATCCGACCATCCAATGCTTTGTGCGTCAATGTCTCAATGGGCTACATGGTTTAAAGAGTCGAAAAATGTTAGCAAGGAAGCGAGCGTCGGACTAGATCGCATGAAGCAACTTAATATAGATTGTTTTTAGTTCTAGCTTTATAAAGCATTACCTCATCAATCTTGAAGACAAGGCTTAAGTATATAAATAGGTGAGGTATGGATCACGTGAAAAATTTTCTCAAATCTAAAAATTGTCGTATCTCACGTACATACAAAAACAATATTTAATACTACTATATGTAGCATCTTTGCATTGACACAATAATTAGACACTAATTTTACCTCCAGTTACAGCCCATCGGAATGAAACTCGCGAAACTGATACTGGCAGAACATACCCAGTTACCTATCCTAGAAGTCCCAAAATTTTAACGGCTTACGAGCTCCATTTTCTGGTCCGCCTTCTAAAACCATCTCCTCATGACCCGACTTTCAAACAATTAGTTCCCGTCATCGGTTGACCATTGAACAAAATATCATACGTATAGTCATTGAGTTGGAAATGAAGATACTTGGAGTTATTCAAATAAAAAGTTAAACCTCTTCTGTTCATCCGGTTACAGACTCCAGAATCCGCACAATCGACAACTTATAACCTCCACCACAACACTGTCGTTCAAGTCCAATATCCGACCTTTAAGTATGTTTCAGAGCACCGTCGTTTGTCATAAACTACTCCGGTTACCAGGATATCACCATTCATCGACGTATTGATCGCCGCCATCTTTTACAGACTTGCCACTCCTCGTAGGTTAGACCTCCGGACATTGATTTGTTATATGAATTAATTAAATTTCTACCCTCAGTTTCCATTCCTTCCGGTTGAGCCGGCAATAGTTGTCCGGAAATTTCTAAAAGACAAAAAACAGAGACCTTAATCTGATCCATAACATTCTCTGTTTTCGAAACAACGAGCGATTTACAAGTATCTTTATGGCTCAAGTTTTATTGGTTAATCTATCGACCAACCAAACTGCGTATAACTCAAAAGGGGCGTAGCGGGTACAACCAAGAATGGGTATGCCTTTCGGTAATCCAATCAGTAACCTTCGGCCACTGACCTACCTTTTACCCCGTTATTAAGCTTCATCATCTTGCTCCATTTACACGACTTTCTTCGCCGTTATTATAACCAAGCTATGGAATTCCAGATGAATGAAATTTATGATGTAATTATAAAGTACCAAATAAACACCCAACGACTTGAGACACACGCATGTTAGTGATTCAGATCAAAATAAGCGCTCCTGGTCCGTTTGCTCGCTACCACCTCGGACGGTGACACAAAACTTCAACCATTCAACATCGGAACGAAAAGTTACATATGCTTTGGGTCAAATATTTTTAGTTCCTCGACACCACCGGTCGCGAGCTCCGGTTGTTTTTTGCTTTCTCCGGATTTCGAAGAACCACCACCCTCAGCGGTGCTAAAGGATCTGAGTATTTTGTGGTTTCCTCCTTGTCGTTGCTTGAGTGACCTCCGATCATCAATGCATCAGACTTCCATCCTTATTCGACCTTTGTAGTATTCCGAAATATTTCCTCACTGCGTTGGTCAACACCTTCATTTAACGCCGGGATGGGCACAAATATAGAGAACGATTACTTAAACATTCAAAAAGTAGGAATAGTATTTGCCTCCACATGTAGGCACGACATCTCAAAACCAACTTTGAATATGGTTCATCGGAAAATCATATATGTATATATATAAAAAAAGCAAGTTGGGTAGACACGATTTAATGCAAGTTCCGTGTTATTTTTTAATAATTAAGGTGCGATAAAATGATTTTTATTTTATAAGTGCAGCGATACTAATAAGATATAGCACCGCCGAACTGGGGAGTATGACGGTAGGATACTTCCATGAGTAGTGTCACAATTTGTCGCGATTTGATGCGATATTGATGCATGTAATATATTGTATTTGTCATATAATGGGAAAAAGCGAAAGCTTTCATGTTGCAGGACTAATTTTATGAAACAATTATTTGGTGGATGCCAAAGTAAGAAAAATAAGGATGATAAGCACCATGTGTGCGACATGTGAAACTATAGACAAATTATAAAGTGGCTCCGTGTAGTCAATGTCTATTCACCGGAAGGTTATATGTTCTTAGGCAAAAATATATGTGACTCCTCCGGACGGCTGGCCACCCCCATAGAAATGGGTAGTCAATGCCTAAAAGAAAGTGTTCGTCACTTTGCGACCCGAGTGTTTGTCACGGGACGGTCGCTGGATAAACAAAATGTGGCTCCGTGTAGTCAATATCCACTTGAATTCCCCTAAGTCTCATTAACTAGTGAAGAGCCTTCAACGAAAGGCTACATTCCCGGGTAATGACAGGATGATTTAAAAAGTGTGCATCACTTTACGTTCTGGTGCGTCTTCCGGGACAGCCGATGCTGATTCGTCCTTCGGGACAACCGATACCGACTCGTCTTCCGGGACAGCCGATGCCGACCAGTCTTACAGGGACAGTCGAGGGACCCCGTTGACAAGCTAAAAGCGACATGTCTGTCGATGTCTACTTCGGATGGTGCTCCCGGGTGGATAAATTATTATGTGACTCCGCGTAGTCAATATCCATGCGTCGGACAGGTAAAAATTTCTAGTCAGTTCTAAAAACATTCATTGCAGGTAAGACTACAGATTAAAATCAAACATACGAAGAGCATGAGTAAGAAAAACATAAACTGTTATATTGGCACAAAAGACACGTCGATACGACGCCCTGGTAAGAAGGTCGTTCCTTAAGTCCTTTGTCCGACGTTGAGGTATGCAACTTAAGTATAGCATCATTGACCGCTGGTCAATAATACTATACTGGGGGTACATGTTGATGTATGTGGTTTGATAAACCCGATCCGTCTAATAAACCAAGGGACAAAAGGGCCTAGGAAACATTGGCTACTTTATGCGGTCTCATGGTTGATTAAAAGTGCAGGGGGCATTCCTACATTTATTTATAACAGTTTGGTGTTTTGTGCATGTTTGGTCCTATTTGGCAGGTTATCTAATCTTCAGGGGGCTGAAGTAAAAATATTAGGCCTATATAAGCAACACTTTCCCAACTCTAGCTTTAAGCTCTCTCACACACTCTCTCTCTCTACCTGTTTACTTTCTCTCTCTAAAATATATCTTCTACTTCACCTCATCTCATCTCATATATTGATATACAACATATTAAGTCCTTTACATATAAGGCGCTGAATTGACCGTCGGAGGGTGGTTCCTGGGGCTTCGGCCTCGGGACCCCTTCTAACGGGTTCTTTCTTGATTGACAGTTTGCTTCTTGGCTTGGAATGACGACGAACGACACCCATGAGGCGTCAAAACCAACCCGACAAGAAAATGCTTCAACACCACGCTCCTTTTAGCGCAAGTGGTCGGCCCAAATGGTAAATCTATAATATATACGGACAAAAAGTACTCGGCCCATTATTCTTTGTCACAATAACGATTGTATACCAAGGCCACATTAAGTCACCAGGCCCCATCCGTTTTAATTATAGCCCATAAAAAAAAATTCTGGCACACTATAAAAAAACTTACGCAATGGACCCTTAACTTTTAACTATTTACGACTTTTTATATAATAAACTTTATTTATCAAATATATCACATTTGTACCGATTCGTTCAGATTAAAAAATACCCACGGAAATATCTTCGAATTGCGAACAAAACGAGCCCAATATTGCAATGCTTCAGACTTGAACTTATGGAATAGCAGACTTGAACATTAAATTAAATTGACTTAAAAACTTATCTAAACTTGATTTAAACTTATTGAAACTAACATCTAGAATTAATTAAGGCTAGATAAAACTGGCTTGAGTGCCTAAAGATAGCATGAACACTGTT
>BQNB010005359.1:60824-102544 GCA_026074375.1 Tanacetum coccineum | reverse complement strand
AAACAGGAAAAGGATTGTCGATCGAAATCAAAACCCTAACCTAATGACACGTCGAACCCAATACCACAAGATTAAAGGACTCGAATTTGAAAATAATCTCAATAATCAAATGTTATTCAGTGATTTGTGATCAAACATGAATAGGATCAACGATTGAATCAAACTCATTTTGGATCAATCTTATTTGAGTTTCTGCCTAATAAGGAAATATTCTTTTTTTTTAAAATGCAAAAGTCCTCACTTTTCGTTTTCCTTTACTAGGTAAAATATATTAACCAAAGTAAAAGTAATTTTACGATGTATGAGGGAGCTTGAGACGTAGACAGCCTTATCCCTCTAAGGTAGATAGGCTGTTTCCGGTTCTACCAATGATAGAAAAAGACATCCGGTCTTGCAAGAAGTGAAGATCAAACCATTGACCTCTGTTTCCAGAGACAACGGTGTGATTATTCATTAACCGATTATACATAAAGATTACCATCCACACAAAAATATTAATTGGCGAGAACATTTTAACTTTTGGTGATCTCAGAAAGAATAGTTTCGGCAATTCTTTTAGCCAGTTAGGCACCAACAGAAGTAGGTAAGAGCCGAGACTCGAACTCTTGACATTTTATTCACAAAATCTTTCAAATGAACTCATGGGTTTTCGGAAGTGAGTACCAACTAAACAAAAACCCTTTAAAGTACATACATATTACCATATTTATATACATTTTCTCATTTATTACACTAAAAAACTTTTCAAATAAAGTCTTTAAATTCAAAAGCGAAACGCATCGAATAAAACTTGTCGCGAAACCTAGACATAGCTTTTCGGATGTAGAGGTTGTAGAAAATACAAATATAGTGAGTCACTGGGCATTCATAACGCAACCCTTTTAATATATTTAAGTACACAATTACATATTTCATCTTTTTACACAATCACAAGCTTACTAGTCTCATAGAAGTAATGGTTTATAAACAAGATGTATATATGTATATCTACTGTCCCATCTCTTATAAGACTTTAAATTCATCATGTACATCCAGGTATTTAAGTATACTCTATATTGTCACACATTATATTAAAACGCGCTAGCTTGTTCGACACAAGCTAGGCATCAAGGACGGGGTCGTCATGGATTGAGCTAAAGGCATCAACCCTAACAAAAGAGATCCACTTTGTGACATCATTGGTTTAATGACACGAGCGCGAACCAAAGCAATGATCGAATATTACCTCGGGTATGAGAGCCAAGCTCACTAATGTATTAATCAAGACTTGAACATGATGAGTCAACCCAATATACTCGAACAAGCCTGTGATTTCATAAAACTACAGAAGCCAAGTTTCTTGAAAGATAAGTCAAAGGAAAAAAGATAGAAAAGTTACAAGATGTGTTAGCAATGTTTTGAAAACCGGGTCTCTAATCGACCCGGTCGAGTCACCGGGTTACCGGTTCAACCGGTAACCCGGCCGGGTCAAACCGGGTCTCGAGAACCGGGTTGACCCGGGTCAGCTTAAACCTGGCGGGTCAAACCGGATTTCGAAAATATGAAACCCGGTTTAATTTGACCTGTTTTTTCGACCGGAACCGGTTCAACCGGTTGACCGGCCGGGTCGAACCGGGTTTCAAAACATTGTGTGTTAGCCTATATTGACTATTACTTTGTGAATCTATTATACAATTTAGCAGGTACTAGCTAATTACCTGCGTATAACGTCGACGGTGTATATAACATTAATTTGTGTGAACAACTATTCTAATGCATATAACTATATATAATTGTGGAGTAAATGAAAATAAAATAAATTAATAGTTTAAATTGTAATTTAAATATTTAATTAATTACATTGTCTTTTATAAATCAAAATATTTAGTCTAAAAACATACTTATTTTTAAATTTTAAATAAATGTGTTTTCCGTTTAATTGTAACGTAAAAAGTTAACACATTCATACTCAACCTTTACTAAGAGTCACTGATGACGTATGGTGTGGACCGACCCGGCTCACTTATACTATTATGGGTTTACTTGCTGAGGACGTATAGCATAAGTCTAGCATTACATGATCAAGAACCATATCATACTAGACCGGGGACATGTTGGCGTATAGTCCGGAATGGGCCGAACCCGATAAAAGGGTGACCCACATCCTACGTAACCCTAATCCATACACTATATATACAAAGGTAGGATCATCCTACTTGGACAAGTTATTCTCTACCACTTCTTTATATAACATGTTTATACTATTCTGACTGGACCGTCGGAAGGTGGATCCCGGGCTCCGGCCTCGGGTCCCCTTCTAACCGGTTCTTCTTTGTTGGCAACACTATTCAAAGCCCGGAAAAACGACGAACGGCACCAGGAGAATCGTCAGGACCGGCCCGACCGCATCAACGGTCACAAATAGGGGGTTGATACAATGATTCCGAAGTTTCTAATGCGTGTCCATATCGTATAACTATTTTAAAGATTTTATGAACAAATTCTAGCTAGTTATTTTTCATGAAAGCAAAAAAAAATCATTTTGCGCATAAAAAAGTTTTTACAAACGTTAAATCGTTAAGCGATAAAAAAAATACACCATTTATACGAGAAGTTTTTTATCTTTCAGCTGATGAGCACTTCAATATACTTTCGACAAGTTTTTTTAATAATTTTTTTATGTGAAATTTGCGACTGAAAAAATCACATGTGAATTATTCTTTTAAAAATCACATGTGGTTTCACAAATCATATGATTTTTAAAATAAAAAGCAACTATGATATTGCAAATCAAAATGTGATTCTTTAATGCGTAAATTTCAATGCTCATAAAAAAACTCGAAAAAGAAATTCGTCGAAAGTATATATAACTGCTCCTCTTTAAAAAGATAAAAATGTAATTTAATTCTAATCGCGATGGTATGATTCCTCACGTAACGATTTACGGTTTGCGAGTTTTTTCATTTTTATAAAAAAATAAATGATCTGATTTGTTCTTAAAATAATTAATAGCCTCGTTAGTTATAGTTACTTTTCCAAGAAACCATCTAATTTAACTCCCTATATGTGTTTGAACCGTCAAAACAGCTAAGAATGGACCTTTGATAATACTTAAACCCTTCATCGGACCCTTTACATCGGTTTGAACCCCCCTGATCTAGCATTATTCACCTTTAATGTGTTGTGAACCCTCGTTGACCCTACATCTTGGATTATTGAACCCTCTGTTAGAATTCGATCCTCTTTTTGAAGTGGATGACGGATGACCTGATCTACCCGTTGGTTTTAATTAACGCTTCTTTTTTTTTTTTGAGATTTTTCGAAACTTATGAGATTATATGAGTTTAAGCTTATTTTCAGGCTTACGAGCTTATACGGTTTCGGTTTATGCTTCGTAAGCCATTTTTCTAGGCTTATTACGAAACTTATGGATGATTTTATTATATACATATGCTATAGGGCGGTTGAAACGCCGTCGTTTTTGTGTGCCTTGCTACAATGTTTTTTTTTCTCACGGTTTGGGCCGGCCCAATTGATTTTTTTTTTTTTAATTTTTAGTTAGGCAATAAATAAAATAAAATAAAAAGTTGTTGCCGTAACATAGGAGAAAAAAATATATTAAAAAAGTACCGATTTATTTTGATTAAAAACAAATTATTAAACATGAGAACGAAAAAATAAACCCACATAAAATACAAAAAAAAAATACAAAAATTAACGGCCCGCAGCAACGCGAGGACGTCGTTTAAGGCACATGTGATCCCATAAAATTATATTAAAAAAAAGCCCATATAGCCAAAAAATATATTACAAAAGTACCGATTTATTTAGATCAAAAAATACCCGCGGCAATATCTTCGATACCTAATAACTATAAAATAACCGGCATGGGTCGCAAACGTCCAACTCTAGATTTCACATTAATATATATACTAAAAATGGCATCAAAACAGTGTGATAAGAAAAACGCAAATACTAGTGGTTCGGGAAAGGGGTCTAAGGACCAATCCCAATACCAAGGTCAGAATTTAGTGCCTGTTTGGAACAGATTTATTAAGTATTTTGTTTCACTAATTTATGAACCATTTTATGTGCAGGTTGATGCAATTGCGTGGTGGATTGATTCCGGTGCTACAACTTATGTTTGTAAAGATTGTTGCTGGTTTAAGACATATGAACTGATGAAAGACAGATCTGTATTTTACATGGGTGATGATCATTTTGCTCATGTTCATGGAAAAGGAAGTGTAGTGCTGGAATTTAGTTCAGAAAAATCTATAACTTTGTTAAATGTGTTGTATGTTTCTAAACTTCGTAAGAATTTAATTTCTGGTCCTGTATTGAATAAGTGTGGATACAAGCAGGTGTATGAATCCGATAAGTATATCTTATCGAAGTCTTGTGTGTTTGTAGGATTTGGTTATTATAACAATGGTATGTTTATGTTGAACTTGAATAAAGTTCCTGGCGATTCAGATTCTATTTATATGTCTTCATCTACTGTTGTTAATTCCTCATTATGGCATGCTCGTTTAGGACATGTGCACTATAAAAGAATGCTTGAAATGTCTAAAGATGATTTAATTCCTGCTATTAATGAAAATCCTAAAAAATGTATCACTTGTATGTTAACAAAAATCACTAGGTAACCATTTAAAAGTATAACAAGGAAATCTGTCATACTTGAATTGATACATAGTGATTTGTGCGATTTTCATGCAACACCATCTTTAGGTAATAAAAAGTATGTCATAAATTTTATAGATGATGCCTCTATGTTTTGCTATGTTTACTTGCTACATGCAAAAGATGAAGCCCTTGATAAATTTAGAATTTATAAAACAGAAGTTGAACTACAACAAAATGACTTAATTAAAACCTTACGCACAGATAGAGGTGGTGAATATTATGATCCTGTATTTTTTCAATCTGTAGGAATCATTCATGAAACTACAACTCTTTACACACCACAGCAAAATGGTGTGGCTGAAAGGAAAAAATAGAGCTCTTAAGGAAATGGTTAATTCCATGTTATCTTACTAGGGTTTGAGTGAGGGGTTCTTGGGAGAAGCCATGTTAACGACTTGCTATTTATTGAATAGGGTTCCTAATAAAAGGAACAAGACTACCCCATATGAATTTTTGTATAAGAAATGACCCAACTTGTCATATTTGCGAGTTTGGGGTTGTAGGGCCGTTGTTAGGCTTCCGGACCCAAAAAGGAAAACTTTGGGTAAAAAGGGTATTGATTGCATCTTTGTTGGATATGCTAAGCATTCCAAGGCATATAGGTTTTATGTTATTGAACCTAATAACTTTGTTTCTATTAACTCAATTATAGAATCAATAGATGCAATATTTGATGAGAATCGTTTCTCTTCAATACCTAGACCAAAGGATATTATACCAAATTTGGTTGAATCTCAAAGGGATGATCATTCTGATGATGTACCAAGTGAGACTCCTGAACCTCATAAAGATAAAAGAGTTAGGAAATCTAAGTCATATGGTTCTGATTTTCAGCTATATTTAGTTGAGGGATCTAGAGATCAAGTTGGATCACAATACTCTTATTGCTATAGTATTGAGGAAGATCCTAGAACCTATAATGAAGCTATGCAATCTCGTGATATGTAACATTTCGTATTTTCAAGTCATTTTACGACGTCATATATTTCCCTATTTATTTTATTCTCGTACGCGTTTACTTTTAATTCTTATTATATAGTTAAATCGCGTAAGCTAAAAAATATATCATTTAACGGCAACAGACGCCAAACAAATTAAAGTTTTTGTCAAGCAAGCCATATATTATTTTTACGAAAATAATAATTTACTTCTTATATTTTATTTTTATTTGATACGTAAAGCGTTTACGTTTCGCAAATTAAATACATTTAGGAATACCCGGGAGCACCAATACCTAGCTATACATATTATACATCAAGTATTATTTTCATAAGATATTAAGACACACAATTTTGCTTCCTTCCTTTTCTTTTATCACGTCAACCACAAGACTATAGCACACAAAATTTCCACTTAAGATTTCTTATCAATTAAAGTCTAGAAGCTAGCAAGCAAACATGTTCCATGTTTCCCTCCTTTTTCCAAACGTCCCCCCCTAATTTCTTTGGTCTTGGACTTTCTTAATAGCTACTTTGACCATTCATGCATATATAATAAAAGTTATACTAGTATTCTTCATTTATGTTTCCATTTCACTAGCAAATTTAACGCATCTCTTTGTTTCTCTCCTTTAGCTCACGTCCCAACTTAAACCATAAGATCAAGCCATAATTTTTTTTCTATCAAGTGTACAAGTAGTCTAGGTTGATATTTAAGGTATTACAAGAAGGTTTGGAAGCTTGGTTGATATTTAAAAAGGGTTAATATTGTGTTCTTCACCATCTTGCATTCTCTTAAGGTCTCCTAAACTCCATCTTGTCAATACTTTATTTACATATTATACATACTAGTTATCTTGTTTATCACCGCCTAGGATTTTATTTTCATGTGTTGTAAAATGAAATGGATATATATTTTTGAGGGCTTAATAACTTGAGTACCATTCGACCAACATTTTAAACAAAATATTTTCTATTACATTATAAATGGGACCTTTTGTAAACTCCGGTTTTAATATATCAAATGTGAAATTTATTTTAAACGTCTCTTTTGAGGTCGTTTTCTGTGACTTGTGCGTATGGACTATGAAGTAGCACCCCAAGTGGTATTCCGCTGCGTTGTGATTTTTGGGGGGTGTTACCATGATGCTGCTTTTTGGAAAGAAGCAATTGATGATGTGATTGGTTATATTATGGAAAATAATACTTGTAAGATTCGATCACCCTATAACATGGTTACTAGTGTGGAATAAATCCGATCTTGAAGACGAACACACGCCAGCAAATTATGTATGACAGAAAAGAAGGAAAAGATGCATAAGAATATAACCCTCAATATTAAATGTTTATTGAGTAAAGAAAAGAATAAAGTACAGAACCCCTTCCCCCTCACCTCCTTTTATAGAGATGAGGGGGAGAACAAACAGGTTGTAAGAATAAAGTATACAACCCCTCCTCCTCACCTTCTTTTATAGAGATGAGGGGGAGGATGGGCTTGGGCCGTAGAGAAACCCAACAACCCTAATATGGCTATAATTAGAGCTAATTTACACTAAGCCTCCTAACCTATTGACTAAAGTGAATACTATATCTAACAATTTCCACCTTAGTATCACTATTAGAAAATACAGATACACAGCAACTTGGACCTGTGCTGGAACCTCGGATCGGGAACAGCCTTTTACCAAGGCACCAGTAGCAATACCTGCTACTAACCTTAGCTCATATCCCGACTCTGTCAAGAGTCCATTTAGCCATATTTCCTTCTTCAAGCATCAGTAAACGTCATATATCTCGCTTCAGTTGTTGACAAAGCCTCTATGTGATGCAAATTAACTTTCAAGCTTCCTGCACATCCCAATATCATCAACCCTTACCCTGTGATTTATCTACCCATGACAGTGATCGATCTTCCCATGGCGTAGTCAAAATCCACAAAAAACTATACGTTTGTCTGTAAACCACGATCAAACCCATCCAACATATTCACACCGGCCGATGCTATGTCAGGTCTCATGCAGACCATCTGATACTCCTGGCTTCCAACCGCATATATACATGACCACTTACAATTCTTTTCTACATCACAATCCCCTGATAGACTACCCTCTAACGACAGTATGAAGTGTCCCTCAAACAAAGTTTGTATCAACTTCCCGTTGTAAAACCTAGACTGTGACATCCTCAGAGTATTACTACTCTGATCCCTGACGATCTCCATACCAAGTACATTTCCTTTTGCTTTGTCCAGCAAACCCTTGGTAGCCTAGATCTCAGTCTTGTATCCGCAAGAAAAAACCATATCATCTAAATAGAGAAATAGATGTATGAACATACGTGGTGTATACTCCCAGTAATAGCCATCGTTGTTGTCACTACATTTCCTACAACGGTTCCTGAGCACATACACATCTGACTGAGCATCCATATCATCTTTCAATCCAGCCTTCCACTTGGAAATTACCTCACAAGCAACTGTATTATTGAAAGTCAATGACTCATGTGCATAAATTTTCTCTACTGCAGCAACTGCAAAAGCAGCCTCATTACTGTCTTCTCTATACCCAAATAGTTCGCATGCCAAGTGTTGCTCCCTATCACGTGCTAACTGATAGTCTATCAAATATTGAGTTTGTAATTTTTATAAACCAGCTCCTTGATCGACATTCTCCTGAGGTTTCACCTCAAATGTATGATCCCCTGGTGGTTCTACCTCAAACTCAAATCCATGCAACACCTGCATTGAACCCGTACCTACACCAGAACCAATGAAAGTTTTTTTGTATTCCCCACTCTCATTGAAACCCATATTCCTGTAAAGCACTACATTTGAAGTAACGTCGTCTAACCTCAAAAGCTTATTACCCACTATACTTTTGTAGTATCCCATAAATATGCACTTGACCTTAACCGGTTCAAGCATCCATTGCTTAATACTAGCAAGCCAACCAAAAAATCCCAACATATCTATAGGATTCTTGAATCCAATCACTGATGATGGTGACCTATTCCCTAGATATGTAGACCTGGTTGTATCCTCTACCTAAAAAACCTTGGACAGACCAGACTGAATCAGAAAACAACATACCTTAGCAAAGAGTGTCACGTTTGTCTCATCAACCAACCCATTCTGCTGTTGTATCCCTGCAACACCCAAATTTTTGGCGACCCTACTCTTCATACATTATTGTGTAGACCTCTGATTACAAGAATCAAGAACATTGCCCGTCTTGATCTTCCACCCAGTTTGATATTCCTTTTCCTTCTCCTTTACCAAACAGTCCGTGTTTGTCTTCTCTTCAGGTTGCTTGTCCTCAAACTGTCTTTGAGCCATTGCAGTATCATCGTTACTAACCTGAAAAACCTCAGCTTCACGATCCCTTTGAGCTCATTGCAGTTCCACCTCAAACCAAACACGTTTTTCATCATGTACTCCATGGACTCCTGTTTCAACACCAAGACCAAGTTGTTTGAACCCAACTTGTTTAACACTAAGTTGTTTGAACCCAACTTGTTTAGCACCAAGTTGTTTGAACCCAACTTGTTTAGAACCAAGTTGCTTTAATCCAACTTGTTTTAAACCTACATGCTTTTGTACAATATTCCCATCGAGCTTTTCGATGTTTAACCTAGTATTCATACTAGCAATTCTTTTAACCATTTGCTAACCGTTTAACCTTTTGTGAATTTACCTACACAAAACACGATCTAGCAAAGTAACCAGTTTGTAAAAAACCCTTGCTTTATCGATATAACCCTAAAAATAAACCTTCTTAGAAATCGATCAAACTAAGAAACCCTTCAAAAACAAAATCCTTTCTTACTCAAATATAGAATGAACCGTGGGCATAAAACCGTCCAACAAATCGACAACCCTTTAATCAAGAAAGTATCCTACACTTTTTGAAGTAACCCTTGTCGTACTTTATTTTTGCAAAACAATTTCTTGTAACCTAAGAAACCTTGCAACCTCGACAAGTCTTGGACTTATTCTCCGACCCTTTGTTTATTCTGATAACCTTATGATATAAACCTCACAACACTGAATCAAACAAATTACCTTGTGCAATAACTCCCTTAAGTCTTCTACACCTTGTCGCGGACCCGGATAATCGAAGAACTCAAGAACCTTTACCTGTCGATACCCACCTGCTGCAACCTTGTCGTTCACGAACCTGAACGCCAAGAAATCTAACAAACCGGTTTCTAGAGCGGAACCACAAATCAAAAACTACTCCAACAAGACTTGAATACCAAGAAACCGTTTAAAGTAAATCTTTTGTCGATTAAACCCTCGCAAACCTGAAACTTTAAACCCAAGTAACAAACTAGTCGACAAAATTCTTGATGATAGAAGAACCCTAACGGAAAAACCTTGAACAAATAAATCAAAGAAAACCCTTTGATGAAACCCTTGCTCAAATCAATCAAACTTCACCACCAAGTAACCTTCTTTAAACCAAAACCTTGAAGTTGAAACTTCTTGCAAAACTTTGTCACCTTTGAAGCTCAAAACCGCAACTTCAAGAACCTTGTGACAAAAGAAAAGATTTCCTATAACCCTAGGAGAATCGATCCGCCTCCTTGCAAGAAAAATTCAAGAACCTTGTTGCCCAGGTAATCTTGACTTGTAAACCTAGAAACATTCCTTGTAATCTACACAACGATAGCCAAATATTAACCGAAAAATGACAAAGAACACAACCACGAGACCAGAAAATTCGACAACTTATATCTCCCTCCTGGAAGATCCTATGCAAGATCCCTCCGGTGAGATCCTAAATCTATGTGTCTTCAACCTACGGTTCAAATTTCGTAGAAATCCAACGGTTAACGAACCCGCAACGTCAATTCTCCTACGGTTGCGTAGTAACCGACGAACCAAACCCGGTTCGCTCGTTTCTCTTGTTTCGACTCTCTCCACGTTGTGTGATTTGTTCTTCTTGAACTTGGATCTGATACCACTTATAAGATTCGATCACCTTACAACCTGGTTACTAGTGCAAAATAAATCCGATCTTGAAGACGAACACACACCAGTAGATTATGTATGACAGAAAAAAAGGAAAAAATGCACAAGAATATAACCCTCAATATTAAATGTTTATTGAGTAAAGAAAAGAATGAAGTAAAAAACTCCTCCCCCCTCACCTTCTTTTATAGAGATGAGGGGGAGAACAAACAGGTTGGAAGAATAAAGTATACAACCCCTCCCCCTCACCTCTTTTTATAAAGATGAAGGGGAGGATGGGCTTGGGCCGTAGAGAAACCTAACAACCCTATAAAGGATATAATTAGAGCTAATGTACACTAAGCCCCTAACCTATTGACTAAAGTGACTACTATATCTAACAATACTTGGGTCTTATCTGATTTACCTCCAGGTTGCAAACCTTTAGGTTACAAATGGATCTTCAAAAGGAAGATGAAAGTCGTTGGAACAATTGACAAGTTTAAAGCTCGATTGATAATCCAAGACTTTAGACAAAAAGAAGGGATCGATTACGTCGATACCTATGCACCAGTTGCTCGTATCACTACTATTAGATTGTTGTTAGCTTTACCAGCTATTCATAATTTAGTAATCCAATTCTTAAATGGTGATTTGGACGAAGAAGTGTATATGAAGCAACAGATAGGATTTGCTATGCCAGGTAATGAGCATAAGGTATGTAAGTTGGTTAAGTCATTGTATGGGCTGAAACAAGCACCTAAACAGTGGCATCAAAAGTTTGATGAGGTTGTGTTGTCAAGTGGTTTTCTCTTAAACCAATCTGACAAGTGTGTATATGGAAAATTTGATAGCTCCGGTAAAGGTGTTATAGTTTGTCTATATGTTGATGACATGTTGATTTTCAAAACCGACCAAAATCAAGTTGATAAAACTAAGAAGTTTTTGTCATCAAGGTTTTCCATGAAAGATATGGGAGAAGCAGACGTTATGCTTGGTATTAAGATTAAACGTGAAAATAAAGAGATTGTAATTGCACAATCTCATTATATTGAGAAAATACTCAAGAAATTTAATCGTGAAGATTGTTCTCCGGTGAGTACTCTCATGGATCCGGTAGAAAAGCTTAAGCCAAATACAGGTAAACATGTGGATCAGCTCGAATACTCAAGAGCTATTGGTTGTTTGATGTATGCCATGACAAGATATTGCTTATGCAGTTGGTAGATTGAGTAGGTTTACTAGTAACCCTAGTAGACAGCATTGGCATGCAATAACAAGGGTACTATGAATTATGATTTATTATATGTTGGATATCCTTCGGTGTTAGAAGCTTATTCAGATGCTAGCTGGATAAATCATGTTGAAGATTCATCTTCTACAAGTGGATGGGTGTTTCCGCTTGGGGGAGGTGCCATTTCATGGGCTTTCAAGAAGAAAACATGCATCACTGGTTCTACTATGAAATATGAGTTTGTAGCATTGGCTGCTGCTGGTAAAGAGGCAGAATGGCTAAAAAACTTGATACATGAGATTCCAATATGGCCGAAACCAATAGCACTGATTTCTATCCGATGTGATAGTGCTGCCACATTAGCTAAAGCATATAGTCAAATATATAATGGCAAGTCTAGAAACTTAGGTGTTAGACATAGTATGATTAGAGAGCTAATCAGGAATGGTGTGATTTCTATTGAGTTTGTTCGGTCACAACATAATTTAGCTGACCACTTGACGAAGGGTTTAGCTAGGGACTTAGTGATTAAGTCAGTGATAGGGATGGGATTAAAGTCCATATAAATCTACTACCTATGAGATACCCAATTCCCTTCTAATATAACATTAGAAGCTAAATTCAATGTGGAAAGCTCATAGCTAGAGATTGGAACATGTGTATTTATCTTCCCGAGGTATGTGTTCAGACCTGCAAGTGATGGTTAGGTTGAAGTTTACATTCTTAATGGTTCTTTTAAAAAATTGCGAATGCAGGTGCAAGAACTAAAAGGACCACCTATGTACACATGAAGTTTTGCCGCTTCAAGAAGCTTGGACTTGGCTTCTTATATGTTCATTAATGGATTAGGACACATGGCTTGTAATAGTGTCAAGTAAACGAACATTAGAGTGTTGAAGAAACTTATGTGTATAGTATCTTCAGGTATTCAAATGGATTGACGGGTTTAATCGTTACGACACCCTGATTTTCGAATATTTGGAATGTGTATTATACTAAGATGAAAATTCAATCGCAAGATATTTTCATTTATGCGTTTGTTTGTTTCGTTATGTTTGTTATAATATAATTGCCTATATCTTTATATATGTTTTAGTAAATCAAGGATTACACTAAAATAGGGGGGATTTGTTGGTGATTTTAGTGTCATCAGGCCATTTGATGTAATGATGATTTACTAGAGACTAGTGAGAGTTCATATTCGGCTTGGTAACGAGTTAGGAAAGTGTGAAGTGCACACTCGTTGAGCTAATACGAACTCTAATATGACTAAGTTTGTATGGTTTACGCTGTAACACATATGGTTACGCCGTAAACTCATGTTGGGTAAGGAACAATAAGATCTTTGGGGTTCACACCGTAACCTTACGATTAGGTTACGCCGTAACCTTACGTTTAGGTTACGCCGTAATGTGTACTCAGAATCAAAGACTTATTGGATTACGCCGTAACAGGTAATGTTACGCCGTAACTAGTGAAGTAGTCATGACATTACGCCGTAAACTACCTTTGTGTACGCGGTAAACTACTTGTCAGTTGGTTGTAAAATTCGGTTTTAAGCAATCTTAACTACCCGTAACTATTATCTTTTCTGTATTAACCAACCTTAACTACCCGTAACTATATACTTTCAAAAATATTAGTCTCAGAAGATAACAACAAAAAACTCTCTTACAATTCCTCCATTGTTCATAATTTGTGATCTTGTACCTAGAACACAAATTGATATTCTTCTTGTATTATCCCGATAGAGATTTCGTGCAACCCAGGCATTTCATAGGGTCGAATTACTTTATACGGAAAGTGAACTCTACACGATACAAGCGAGATTTCCAGGATCATCACAAACCCTACTATCTAACAGAATGCACGCTTAGTGTGGGCATAGAAAACATGACGTGCAAAAAAAATGTCACTTGGCGTGCAAGTTCTTTTGCACGTTGAGTAGATTTTGGTAATGGCTCATATTTGTGTCGAATTTGATTATTTGGTTTTATAAGTATCGATATTGATAATTGATTTATCCAAAAATGTAGTCGGGTAAATTAGTCCGCTCACAATGTGAATCGATAAACAAAACAAAATTAAAAAAAAAGTACCTTTATATTTTCATGTACATCTTTTCCCAAAATAGAAAAAGAACAATTTAAACAAACATCATATAAATATCATACACACAACTCACAAGAATACACTTTCCTGTCACCGGCGATCATTTGATTCAATTTTGGTAACCCTTTTCATGATTTTAGTTTTAATGCAAACCCTTTTCATGATTTTTAGTGTTCTTGATACTGACTAGTTGTAAAAATTTTGAATTTAACATTTTAATGATAGTTTTAGGATATTTGGCTAGTTCGAATCTTTTATTGTGATTTTAAGTTTTTGATTGTCAACATATTTATTAGGGGTGAGCAAAAGAAACCGAAAAAACCGAAACCGAACCGAAAAAATCGACCGAAACTAAAAACTGATGTAAAATAAGTTTATTAATATAAATTAGCCACAACCAAATATAAACGGTTTGAAACCGAAAAACCGAATCGCAAAAACCGAGAAACCGAAGAAACCGAACCGCCAAAAACCGAGTGGTTTCGGTTTTTGGTTTTATAAAAATTAAATATTTCGGTTTTAGCCAAAAACCGACTCAAACCGAACCGTGCACACCCCAAATATTTATTGTAATTTAGGCCATCTTGCTATCCGAATATTTGATTCAAGTTTATATATATTGCTCGTAATGTCCGAATGATAGCTTAGACGTAATTGCCAATTACTATGAAGAAACGAAATTTTATGCTTGGTGACTGTTACTGTATTTCAACATTTTCCTGATAGTTTGTCAAAATAGTTAACCATAGAGTTTAAGATTTTAAAGATAGATAGCTTTGGAGTTTGGAGTCTACTGAGGATTTAGTAAACACTTTGAGATGACAAAATAGCTAATTTATGTTTGACTTTAAGGCTTTTGCTTTGATATAGATGCTGTTATGTTATGCTTAATATAGTAACGCCCAATGAAATTACGCTCAGACTGATTTATAGTTGAACCTGCACTTTTATGCTCTTGTGGACCAGCAGATAACAGAAACCTGTTCTTAGGGTGATTCTGGGCTTGTTGGCTTAGTTTGCGCACTACTTTGTGCGCTGTTCTGTGTTTGTTGTGAAGCGTTGAACAAAGGAGGTAGTGCAGGGTGAATTTCAGTATTTAGTTAAACTAGTTCCAAATACCTAAATTATGTGACTGGCACGTCTTAAACTGTTAATATTGAATATCATGTTTATCGTACGGAAATGAGCGTAGTACATTGATATCATGTTTCTCGTACGCTGTAACACACTTTGGAATCTAAACACTTGAATTCATTTGAATTGCAGTCTGATTATCTGCGGAAGATATCCTTAAAGATGCTAACCATGGAGACTAGATCACAAAATCCCATGCCAAACTCTATGCAGGCAAACAATTGTTTAAACCCGACGGATCCAGGTATAATGAAATGAATTTACAAACTCCGGAGACTAATAATGTGATTATGAAAAGTGTATATCAAGATTAAACATGACCACATAAATAAAACGCGGAACAAACAATTTTTTATAAAGGATTCATGAAGTCCTTTATCAGCAACAAAAACAAGAAGAAAATTACTCATTTTTGTAGTGACTTTATACTTGTAGGGCAGCAGCCCTTTGCCTAAAGATCTTTAGACGTTCTTGTAAACAAATTTTTGTTTGTTTTTTATGGCTAGCAACTCTTGCTATAGTCATCGGATGTTCATATCCCCCTTTTTCAAGGCTAGATTTATATCTATTGGTAAGTCTAAGGATAGATTTATCAATGTCAGAAATATATTCTTGTGTTTCAAGAATTTCTTGTTGTAAATCTTTAAAAAGATTTTTTAGATGAGCTGGATTAGTCATTTTGTAAAAGAATTTTTAAAGTTTTTATTTTCTTTTATGTTTTGTAAGAAAAGGTCATTATGTAAATATTTGAGAAATTTTTACTCTATATGAATATTTAAATTTCTGTACCTCACAACGGTGTTTGATGGAATAAAAGCCAGCCTGTCTTTTAGATGCTTTTGTCTTTTTCCCCACGGCCATCTGCCTTCTTGGTACTTGTTTGACGGTTGCATCAGACTCTGTCACGATTATTATATCCATTGTCGCCGTTTATGAATGAGAAACTTTGATTTTATTCATAATAGAGTTCCTCAAAAGATGTGGATACTCTGAATTTTTTACATAATAATATAACCCCCCCCCCCCCCCCTCTTTTTTTCAGGGTTTGTAATCATATTACATTTTGAAAGATAGTAATTACAAAGATAGTTGTCTTAAGGATTTTTTTTGGTCCAAGACGGAATGCCTTCTACTCTATGAGGAGGTGATCCTTTATAGAAGAGCCGTGAGGCTCTAACTTAACCATGGTTACTTTTCCTTCATGATTAAGTGTCTGCCATTATTAAAGAAAGGAATCTCTTTAATAAAGTAAAGTAGCATTATTGGAACTACTTTTGACAAAGTTTTCTTTGTAGGTCCCTTTTATGATGACTCTTCATCCGTAGTGGGTTCTTTTGGAGTAGTGGAGGGTCCTACATCCTTTTCTTTACTCTTATCTTGACAAAAGATACAAGAGTGTTCTTCGAATAGCTGTTTTGCATGTTTGCAAAAAGCTTCTTTGGTTGTACTAGCCGCATCAATGGTATTGGTGAGAAAAGGTATCCCATATTGGGTGAGTAATTGGATATCTTGCTCTTCGGCTTCGTTTTTGTAACTAATAACTATGCAATGAGAATCAGCATAGTTAACCTTCCTGTTTTCTTCAGTGATGGCCTGAAGAATTATTTCCGAGATTCTCTTAAGACTTTGAACCCTTTGATTCTTGATGACTTCGAGAAATGGATTTTGTAACTTGTCTTCCATGGCTTTAGAGAATTGTAATTCCTCATTTTTCCTGGCGAGACCTATTTCCATACAGTGATATGGAGAATAATTTTCTTCATGATTCTAATCAGGGATAGAACTTGTAACCTTGATGTAAATCTTTTTATCTTGAGCCTTTAAAACATTCTTTCTGAATTTTTTAAGAGTTAATTGCATAAATGGTCCATGTGGTCTGTCGAGTTTAACGAAAAAGGTCCCTAAACTTTTTTTTTCCCGGATCATGTCCCCAACGTTTTCACCCGTATCGGGTTTAGTCCCTTGACCAACATTTTCCGTTTGTTTGACCGTTAATTGTTGGTTTAGTTGGTATAAATGACATAAATACCCTCGTGCTTGTTCAGAAATGATCCATGTGGTTTCTTGTGTTTCAGAAATGGTCCCTGTAACAGTTAATTATTATATTTCTTTTAAAACATTTCAAAAAAAAAATTTACCGAAAATTTTAAATATTCTTACATAAATTTAAAAAAAAAAATTCGAGAATAAGAAATTTTTTTAAAAAAAATTGAATTTTTTTTTATTAAAATTTAAACATTTCGAGAAATTTTTTTTTTTAAAAAAAATTGAATTTTTTTTAAACATTTCGAGAAATTTTTCTTTAAAAATTACAAAAAAAATTTTTTACCGAAAATTTTAAATATCTTAAATAATGTAAAAAAAAAATTTCGCAGGAAATTTTTTTTAAAAATTCGAATTTTTTTTACAATATATTTAATATTTCGAGAATTTTTTTCTAAAAAAATTCGAATTTTTTTTTTTAAAACATTTCGTGAATTTTTTTTTTAAAATATTCAAAAAAAAATTTTATACGAAAATTTAAATATTCTTAAATAAATTTCGAGAAAATTTTTTAAAAAAATTCGAATTTTTTTACATAAATTTAAAACATTTCGAGAAATTTTTTTTAAAACATTTCAAAAAATTTTTTTACCGAAAATTTTAAATATTCTTACATAAATTTTAAAAAAAAATTTCGAGAAATTTTTTTAAAAAATTCGAATTTTTTTACATAAATTTAAAACATTTCGAGAAATTTTTTTAAAAAAAATTCGAATTTTCTTTAAAACATTTCGAGAAATTTTTTTTAAAACATTTCAAAAAAATTTTTTACCGAAAATTTTAAATATTCTTACATAAATTTTTTTAAAAAAAAATTCGAGAAATTTTTTTTAAAAAAAAATTTCGAGAAATTTTTTTTAAAAAATTCGAATTTTTTTACAAAAATTTAAAACATTTCGAGAAATTTTTTTAAAAAAAATTCGAATTTTCTTTAAAACATTTCGAGAAATTTTTTTTAAAACATTTAAAAAAAAATTTTTACCGAAAATTTTAAATATTCTTACATAAATTTTTTTTAAAAAATTCGAATTTTTTTACAAAAATTTAAAACATTTCGAGAAATTTTTTTTAAAAAAAATTCGAATTTTTTTTAAAACATTTCAAGAAATTTTTTTTTAAAACATTTTAAAAAAAAATTTTACCGAAAATTTTAAATATTCTTACATAAATTTTTAAGAAAAATTAACACACATTAATTAGAAAGTTGAAAAAAATATTTAAAAAATGAAGGACTAAATATGTGATATCACATAAACCACAGGAACCATATTTTTAAAGTTATATAGGTTTTAATGTAAATATATTTGAAAAACAAAATACCCATAAAGTTACACGGTCAAGTGCGAAAATGGTTGGGCAAGGACTAAACCCGATAAGGGGTGATAACCGTTTTGGGGACATGTCGAGAAAAAAAGTTTAGGGACCTTTTTCAGTTTAAACCCGACAGACCACTGGGACCATTTAATGCTATATAACTCATTTTTTACTTGAAATTGTATATAGAGCCTTGAAACTCTTTTAACTCTAGTAAATTATTACTAGGATATATGTTGTTAATCAATCCAGCACGGAATGCTTGATAGATTAATTAATTGAGGATCAGATCCTTCAACGAAGTTGTACAAGCTTTTTGTTGGCTTGTCTGTTGTATAGAACCTTTCATTAATGAAATCTTGTTGACAGGCGGCGCGTGCCTTATTCCACAATTGAACAAATTCTTGAAATTGTACAATCGGTTCGAGCCCAATTGGTTTTTCTTTAGAGATTCTTTGATCTCTGGCTTCTTCTCTTCTTTTGGCTAATAAAGGATTGACCTTTGGCTTCAGGAGAGGAGTAGTCTTCTTGGCTTCACCGTAAAGTCTTAATTCCATTTGAGCTTGCTCAAGGATTCTGAACTTCTTGTTGGTGGATTTATCTTCTTGACATATTTTTTGGGTTTCTCCCCAAGTTGTATAGATACCAGCACGTGGTCCTTTGAACACCACATAATATCTTTCTTCTTCTTGTTTAGCTGCTTTTAGGTAATCGGGTTTGAATACCGGTTCCTGCATAAGAGGGTTAGTAGCTAAATTTGTCATTTTACTTTTGCCGAAAGTAGACGGACTGGGATAAACCAGTTTACTGTTTAAGCTCAATGAAGAACTAAGACCAGTATTATCTTTATTTATGCTTTTTAGCAAAGCATCAGCTCTTAACGGATTTGTTAAGTCTTTACCAGTTGCCGTTTGCACTGGACTAGTTGTAGTTTTTAGAGTTTCCTCTTCCGGCACTTCAATAGCCGTTGTTGGATTGTTAAACAATCGAAGTCTTTCTTGTACTGATTGTAATTGAATCAATAACATTTTTTCTTCTAAAATCAAATCTTGTTTGATTTTTTCCATTGTTATTGGGTTTTATAACAAGGTTTTTTCTCTCTTACTCCCCCACTCTTGAAATGTGATGGTGTTTGATTTGTGTGAGAAAAACGTTGGCTGCAACGTTCTTTTTATAGAGCTCGTGAGGAGCATTGATGTCATGGATGACGTCAATTATTTCTGAAATCACGTGTGAGGCAATCTGCCAGCACATTTTTATTTCCTGGCAAATGTTCAGTTTTGAAAGAATAGTGACTGAACCAAGCCTGCCATCTTACTAGACGACCTTGTTTACTATCACCTGCAATGTTAGTTCGTAGGAAATAAGTAAAGTTTTTGTTATCTGTCCGCACCAGAAAAGTTACTGGGGTAAGATAAGCACTAAATTTTGAAATGACGTTTTTAACCGCCAGTAATTCTTTTTCATTGCTATGGTAATTCTTTTCTGCTGCTTTGAAACTTCCAGAAGTGTACCTGCAAATTTTTTCATTGTTGTCTGGGGTTTTTGCCTTTAAAATTCCTCCCCATATTTCTTCTGACGCATCAGTTTCAATAATAAGAAAATCTTCGTTTGAAGGAAGATATAATTTGGGAAAATTTGTTAAATTTTTCTTAATCTTTTTGATATAGTCGGTGTCGGACTGAGTCCAGTTCCAAACAATATCCTTTTTGAGTTTTCCTTGTAAAGGTTGTCTCATTTTTGCAAGTTTTTCAATATATGTTTCAGCATAAGTTAAAACTCCTAGAAATCTTTGCAATTGTTTTTTGTCTTCTAAAACATCTGGAAAATTATGTAGATGTTCTAAAATGTGTTTTTGTGGACTATGAGTCCCTTGATCTATTTCTAGACCTAAAAAGTTAATCTTAGTTTTAAAAAGATTGGCTTTTTTCTTTGAAAGGATTATACCATGTTTTAAGATAGTTTTTAGGACTTCTAAAACGTGAATATAATGTTTTTCTTCGTTGTCACTGAAGACAATTATGTCATCTACATAGACTGTACAAAATTTTTCTAGTCCACGCAGTGCATTTTGCATATGTCTTTGGAAAATACTTGGGGCTTGTTTAAGGCCAAAAGGAACTACTTTCCATTGAAAATGTCCATTAGGACAAGTGAATGCAGTAAGTAACTGTGATTGCTCATCTAGCAAGACTTGCCAGAATCCAGATTTGCAATCAAAACTGGAGAATATACTTTTTCCTCTTAGGAGGGTTAAAAGTTCTTGCATGTTAGGGAGATTGTGAGAATCTCCAATAGTGGCCTCGTTAATCTTTTTGTAATTAACAACCATTCTTTTCTTTCCTCTTCTTTTTTCAGCTTCATTTTCAACTAAAAAAGCTGGTGACATATGAGGAGATTTTGATTGGACAATTAACTTCATATTAAGAAGTTCGTCGATTTGTTTTGTGAATTCAATCCTGTCTTGTGGAGAATAGCACATAGGTTTAACTCTAACGACCGTATTAGGATCAATGAGTTTAATTGTTGCTTTCATCCATCCTTTAGTTTTTTGAGGATCAATAGGATTTTCAGAGCATACTTTATCTAGAATTTCTTCAATGACTTTGTATTTATTTATTTGTAAAAAGATGTTACATCCTTTTATATTTTCCTGAGAAATGTTTGTTCCCGGAATTTGTTTGATCTTTGAATCTTTTTTCATGGATTCAAGGAAATTTGGTTGTCCTTGACTAAAGGCTTTGGTGACCTTTTTTATTATTATCAGTTCATCGTTAAGATGAAAAGCAATTCTATCAATCCATTGAACAAAAGGTCCAAATAGCTGACAAAAGTTATTACCTAAAATTAGGTCAATACCAGAATCTTGTTGGTAGATTGTTGGTATGTTAAATTCGTATCCAGAGAGTTTTAAGGAAATGTTCCTACAAACTTGGTTAATTTTTATAGTATCACCATTGGCAATGGTAGCAATGATTTCTCTTGGTGAGTTTTCCCATAAGTCATGTGGAAAAACATATTTACTGGCTAAGCAAAGAGATGCTCCAGTGTCAATGTAGCAATGTAGCTTATATTCTTTAAGCTTTACATTTAGGTTTCCTTGAATATATAATGGGAGTTTGGATTTGTATTTTTAATATATATTATATCCCCCCTTTTTTTTTTTTAAATTTTTCTCCCCCCTTTATGTTTCTAACAGAATCCTCGTGTTTTTGAAGATTACAAACAAAATGTTGTCTGTTCTCCCCCTCCCATGAAAATTGGGATAAATTGATTTTATTCTGATGATTCATCATCAGATGAAGAAGAATTGTCAGTGACAATAATTTCTTCTTTTTTAAGACAAAAAACATATTTTTCGTCTTCATAGATATCTTCTATGGGTTCTATGAGTCCTTGTAATAGTGCAATCTGCACATTTTTACTTTAGTGGATATTGATTTTTCTTTAGGGCATTCGTTTGAATAATGTCTTCTTCTTTACAAGTAACACCTGCAATTTTTTCTACTCTTTACCTTTGGGGCAATATTTTTCAGGTGGATCTTGTAGGTTTAAAGTTATTTTCCACGGGAAAATCTTTTTCTTTTTTGCTTCAAGAAGTTTTTTACTTCGTTTTATATTTCTTTTTTATAGAAAACTCTTTTTTCTTTTCATTTCTTAATTCTGCCAATGTCTAGGTTTTCCATATTGATATATTTACGCAGCAATTCTTGGCTAAGAGATCTTAAGCTTTTTCTGGTTATATCTAGTTTCACAGATTTTTGTAATATTTCTTCTTTGCTAGATCTTGTGCAAAGCAAGATATTTCTTGAGATGACGTTTCCTTCGTTTTTCCATCTCTGAATAGTTTGTTCACTTATGATTGGTATTTTCATAAGATAGGCTTCAATCCATTGAAGATGTTCACTTAATGGAATTTTGAATATATTTTTTTCATAAACACATGTGTATTCGTCAAGACTACAAATATTTATGAGCTGAACTCTAGTTAGGTTTCTCCAAGCTTGTTCTTGTTCTTTGATTATTCTAATATCCTTGTTTCCATGGTTGTCGTTCCTACCAAACATAGTATATAGGATATCAATCACGGAGTCGAGAAAAATTCTAATCTGAAGAATCTTCGTTGTTCCATTGTGCTTTGTTTTACAAGACTTTGGATATTGCCTTCTGTTTTATGCTCGATTAGAGTTAAAACTGATTTGGCAGTTTGAAAATCGTCTTGATTGGTCTGTAATATCAATGATATTTCAGTGGACCATTTCTCAAGGATTCTTTTTCTTTCGTATAGTCAGAAATACAATCTAGATTGAGTATGTTTATAGCTCCTGAAGAAGAGTTGTTTTTATTTGGAATTCCTTTATGCATAGGCATTCTGAATTCATAGTTCCTAGATTTATTTTTGGAGGATTCTCCTTTTTTATATTCGGATTTTACTTTGTTTATTTTTTCAGTTTCAAATGGTAGTTCTTCATCTGAGTCGGACTCAGTTTTGGGTTCCTTTCCACTTTTTGGAATCTGTTTATAGTATTGAAAAATTGTTTAGGAAGGTATTTTTCAAATTCTTGAGGGTTTTCTTTGAACTGTTGTTCGCATTCATTTTCTTCATATGACAAGAGTTTTATTAGATGTTGATCACAATCATCTATGTTATTGAAGAAAAAGTCTTCAAGATGAGAAGAAATACTCATTCTTTTGTTTTAAAGGAAAACATTTCTTGTTTTTCTTTTGGTTTGCTAAACGGGTTTTTTAGCGCTTGTTTGTTTTTTAAGCTTTCCATTTTAGGTTCTGAAGATCCTAAATTGGGTGGTGAAAACCTGTTTAAACCTTTGTAGCTGGTGGTAGCTTTAGGTTCTTTAGGCATATTTTTTAATTGACTTAAAATTTCTTTGTCATTATTATTTATTAATTCACTTATGTCAGTGATTACTTTAGCAGAGGCTTGTTCAATGCCGTTTTTATTGATAATTTTTTCAAGTAAATCAATAATTTTTGACTGACTTAGTTTTATTTCAAGAAGGTCAGTACTCACGGTTTGAATGCTAGCCATTTATTCACCAATAACTCGGTTGAGTTGATCTTGGATTTTGTTTAAAGCAGTAGTGAGATTATGAATTTCACTTTCTGTAACTTGAGGTTCTATATTGAAGTTCTCAAGATTGTTTATAGATGCTTCGAGTCTGTCGACTTTAGCATTTAAATCTTTGAGTAACTTAATGTATTTACTCAAGTCAATTTCTATGTCCTTTTGGAGTTGATACCAAAATTTGTTGAACGTAGAAACCTTAGGTTTTGAGGATTTTTCACTTTGATCTTTACTAAGCCCAAAGTAAGATAGAATTTTGGAGATTCCTATCCAATTTCTTCCAACAATCTGATTAATATTGTTAGTTGAGTTTATAACGTTAGCAACGCTAGGATTAGCAGTGCTAAAAACGTATTTTCTAGAAGTTGGATCAATTCCTTCATCTAGTTTTTTAAAGTTAAGGATTTTTCCTTTCTTGTATATGTGCGGGTAAGGCACAGTTAAAGATTTTGAACAACTCATCCGTGAAGGATTTTGTGTAAATCTTCTTTTAGAGAATCTATATTTTGAGACATTACTCTCATGCTTCTACTTATATTTGAAGAAGATGCTTCTCCAATATGAGGTGTTTCTCCAATGTGGAGTTTATTTCTTTTAACCTGAGTTGGTGGTTTTTGACCAATTAGTTTTTTATTTTTTGCAATGTCAATTGCCCATGTTTCATCAATAGGTTTTATAGTAGCAAATTTGCTACCTTCAACACTACCTATTTCATTAAAAAGGTCATCGAGTTCGATGTACTCTTTTTCTTTGTAGTCTATGCTGTGATGACTGGATGTCAAAGCATATGCGACTAAATAGGTGATGCTAAACACCTTGTTGCCTGGTTTCATAAGATCTGATCTTTCAAACTCATGTACGAAGGCAAGGGTTTGATCTAAGTCTTTAGTATCTAAACTTATTCCATACTGTGGATAAACAGTGAACATAAATCTAGAGTAAGCAAGATTTCCTCTTGCAATTCCAAGGATGCAATCCTTTCTGGACTCAATTCTATTATCTAGGAGAGCCATTTTTATAGGAGTGTCTATGCCACTTCTAAATTCTGATTTAATTAAAATTTTGACTGCTCCTAAATGGACGCAACTAATTTTATTTTTGACTTTAGAATTTATTTTTGATAAACTCTTGTTTATTTCATCCTTAGTAATTAAGGGTAAGTAAACAGCTCCGGTGGTTTCGGAAATGTCAACATGCATTTCTTTTGAGTTAACAAAATAATAAATTTCATTTTTTCGTTTTAACAAAGGATTTAAAATTCCCAATGATCTAGGGGAGTTGAAAGCTTGTCTTTGTTTAACAAAAGTTTTTGTTTTGAAATTTTATTCAAAAGGTCTTGTTTCATCATAAGACTAACATCAAATCCATGTCGGGATTCCGAAAAGGAAATTCGATGGTTTTCATCATCTTCTTGAGAAGAATGATCCGGACTATTAGTCAAAGAGCTCATTGTTCATGGCTCTGATACCAATAAAACGCGGACAATAAATTTTTATTAAAGGAGTCATGAAGTCCTTTATCAGCAACAAAAACAAGAAGAAAAGAATTCATTCCTGTAGTGTCTTTATACTTGTAGGGCAGCAGCCCTTTGCCTAAAGATCTTTAGACGTTCTTGCAAACAAATTTTTGTTTGTTTTTGATGGCTAATAACTCAATAAATTTTTGTTAAAGGAGTCATGAAGTCCTTTATCAGCAACAAAAACAAGAAGAAAAGAATTCATTCCTGTAGTGTCTTTATACTTGTAGGGCAGCAGCCCTTTGCCTAAAGATCTTTAGACGTTCTTGCAAACAAATTTTTGTTTGTTTTTGATGGCTAATAACTCTCGCTATTGTCATCGGGTGTTCATATCCCCTTTTTTCAAGGCTGGATTTATATCTATTGATATGGGTCTATGGATAGGATTTTTCATGTCGATATATATTCTTTTATTTCAAGAATTTCTTGTTGTAAATCTTTAAAAAGATTTTTTAGATGAACTGGATTAGTCATTTTGTAAAAAGATTTTTAAAGTTTTTCTTTTCTTTATATTTTGTAAGAAAAGGATGTTATGTAAACATTCGAGAGATTCTTACTCTATTTGATAATAATTTAAATCATTTGTACCTCATAACGGTGTTTGATAGATTAAAAGCCAGCTCTGTCTTTTAAGATGATTTTGTCTTTTTCCCACTGGCACCAATCTGCCCTTCTTGGTACTTGTTGACGGTGCATCAGGACTAGTCACGATTATTTATAACCAATCGTCGAAGTTATGAATGAAAAACTTTGATTTTATTCATAATAGAGTTCCTCAATGGGATACTCAGAATATTTTTACTAATACCCTTTTCAGGGTTTTTTACTCACTACACATTTGAAAGAAAATTTACAATGATAGTTTCTTAGAGAATATTGAATTCGGTCTAAGTTGGAATGCCTACAACTCTGAGAGGAGGTGATCCTTTATAGATGCACAAAGGCATCAAACTTAACCTTGGTTACTTTTCATCATGGTCTAAGTTAGGTCAGTTTTAAAGGTAAGTTCTTTAATAAAGATATATAAAAGTGGAATTATTGAACCACTTTGGCATATTTTTCTTTGTTTGGGGTCCATTAGGTAGGTGAACCTAATCTGATGAAGATTCGTCTTCAGTGGTAGGGACCTGCTTTGTTGAAGTGGAGGGACCGGCTTCTTTTTCTTTTGACTCAATGCAATAATTACATGAGTGTTCTTCAAACAGCTGTCTCGCTTGTCGGCAATAAGCTTCCTTGGTAGTACCTTTGGCTTCAATTGTATTTTTGAGAAATGGGAGGCCAAATTGATTGAGAAGATTGATGTCTTCTTCTGTACTCGTTTTATGACTGACGATAATACAATGACCATCTGCATAATTTACCTTTTTATTTCCTTCTGTAATTGTTTGAAGGATTAATTCTGCAATTCTTTTAAGACCTTGGTTTCTGGCCTTTTGGACTGCTTCTAAAAACGGATTTTCTAATTTGTCTTCCATGACTTTAAGAAAATTGTAGGCTCCTTGTTTGCTTTGCAAGCCCTATTTCCATAAAATGGTTATGGAGGATAGTTTTCTCATGATTCAGTCTGGATCGAACTATCTACTTGACGTAGATAGGTTTGTCTTGAGCTTTTAGAACTTTCTTTCTAAAATGCTTGATTACTTCACTTATTGGTTTAGGAAATTCCTTAAGTTCCAATAAATTGTTGCTAGGATAGATGTTGTTGACGAGACCTGCTCTGAAAGCTTGGTAGATTAGTCGTGAATCTGCTCCTTCAACGAAGTTATACAAACTCTTTGATGGTTTGTCTGTTGTATAGAATCTTTCATGTATGAAGTCATCTTGGCATGCTGCCCTGGCTTTGTTCCATAACTGAATGAATTCTTGGTAGTAAATAATTGGTTCAAGACCAATTGGTTCTTCAGAGATCTTGATTCTTTGATCTCGATGTTCTTCCTTAATTTTTTCAATCTTTTGACTAATTTTTGGTCTGAGGAAGATCGGATTTGTCCTGGTTTTTTCACCGTGATCGCCATGAAGGTGGAAATCCATTTGTGCTTGTTCAAGACTGCTGAACTTTTTATTGGTAGATTTGTCTTCTTGACAAATTCTATGGACTTCTCCCCAGTTGGTGTAGATACCAGCACGAGGACCTTTATAGATAACATAAAATCTTTCTTGATTAGACTTTGCTGCTTGTAAGTAGTTGGGTTTGAACACCTGTTCCTGCACAAGAGTGTTAGTTGCTAATTTTGTTATTTTACTTTTACCGAAAGTAAACGGATTAGCATAGGCTAATTTACTGTTTAGGTTCAGAGAACCAAGACCAGTATTATCTAGGTTTTTTAGCAAAACCTCAGCTTTCAACGGATTTGTTGAGTCTTTACCAGATGCCGTTTGCACTGGACTAGTTGCTGTTTTTAAGCTTTCGCTTTCCGGTACATCAATAACCGTTGTTGGAGTTTCTAGAACTCTTAGTTGTTCATTAATAGATTGTAACTCTATTAATAACATTTTTCTTCTTAAAATCAAATTTGCTTTGATTTCTTCCATTTGTAACTGGGTTTGTTACAATGATTTTTCTTTTCTCTCTCAACTCCCCCCTCTTTTATTTGGTGGATTGATTTGTGTGAGAAAAACGTTGGCTGCAACGTTCTTTTATAGAAGCTCGTGAAGGAGCACTGAGTCATGGATGAGTCAATTGTTTATGAAGTACGTGTGGAGGCTATTTGTCCAAACATTTTTATTTCCTGGCAAATGTTCAGTTTTGAAAGAATAGTGATTGAACAGCCTGCCATCTTACTAGACGACCTTGTTTTACTATCACACTGCAATGTTTGTTCGTAGGGACATAGTAATGTTTTTGTTATCTGTCCTGCACCTAGAAAAGTTACTGGGGGTAAAGATATGCACTAAAGTTTGAATGACGTTTTTAACCGACTAGTAATTCTTTTTGTTGCTATGGTAGTTTTTTTCTGCTGCTTTGAAGCTTCCAGAAGTGTACCTGCAAATTTTTTCATTGTTGTCTGGGGTTTTTGCTTTTAAAATTCCTCCCCATATTTCTTCTGACGCATCAGTTTCAATAATAAGAAAATCTTCGTTTGAAGGAAGATATAGTTTAGGAAAAACTGTCAAATTTTTCTTAATCTTTTTGATATAGTCGGTATCGGACTGAGTCCAGTTCCAGACAATATCCTTTTTGAGTTTTCCTTGTAAAGGTTGTCTCATTTTTGCAAGTTTTTCAATATATGTTTCTGCATAAGTTAAAACTCCTAGAAACCTTTGTAATTGTTTTTTGTCTTCTAAAACATCTGGAAAATTGTGTAAATGTTCTAAAATATGTTTTTGTGGACTATGAGTTCCTTGATCTATTTCTAGACCTAAAAAGTTAATCTTAGTTTTAAAAAGATTGGCTTTCTTTTTTGAAAGGATTATACCATGTTTTGAGATAGTTTTTAAGACTTCTAAAACGTGAATATAATGTTTTTCTTTGTTTTCACTGAAAACAATTATGTCATCAACATAAACTGTACAAAATTTTTCTAGACCACGAAGTGCATTTTGCATGTGTCTTTGAAAGATACTTGGGGCTTGTTTAAGGCCAAAAGGAACTACCTTCCATTGAAAATGTCCATTGGGACAAGTAAATGCAGTAAGCAATTGTGATTGTTCATCTAGCAAAACTTGCCAGAATCCAGATTTGCAATCAAAACTGGAGAATATACTTTTTCCTCTTAGGAGGGTTAAAAGTTCTTGCATATTAGGGAGATTGTGAGAATCTCCAATAGTGGCTTCGTTAATCTTTTTATAATTAACAACCATTCTTTTCTTTCCTCTTCTTTTCTCAGCTTCGTTTTCAACTAAAAAGGCTGGTGACATATGAGGAGATTTTGATTGGACAATTAACTTCATATTAAGAAGTTCGTTGATTTGTTTTGTGAATTCAATCCTATCTTGTGGAGAATAGCACATAGGTTTGACTCTAACGACCGTATTAGGATCAATGAGTTTAATTGTTGCTTTCATCCATCCTTTAGTTTTTTGAGGATCAATAGGATTTTCAGAGCATACTTTATCTAGAATTTCTTCAATGATTTTGTATTTATTTATTTGTAAAAAGATGTTACATCCTTTTATGTTTTCCTGAGAAATGTTTGTTCCAGGAATTTGTTTGATCTTTGAATCCTTTTTCATAGATTCCAAGAAGTTTGGTTGCCCTTGACTAAAGGCTTTAGTGACCTTTTTTATGATTATTAGTTCATCGTTAAGATGAAAGGCAATTCTATCAATCCATTGAACAAAAGGTCCAAATAGTTGACAAAAGTTATTACCTAAGATTAGGTCAATACCAGAATCTTGTTGGTAGATTGTTGGTATATTAAATTCGTAACCAGAAAGTTTTAAGGAAATGTTCCTACAAACCTGATTAATTTTTATAGTATCACCATTGGCAATGGTAGCAATGATTTCTCTTGGTGAGTTTTCCCATAAGTCATGTGGAAAAACATGTTTACTGGCTAAGCAAAGAGATGCTCCAGTGTCAATATAGCAGTGTAGCTTATATTCTTTGAAGCCTTTAAATTTAAGGTTTCCTTGAATATATATTGAGTTTGGATTTGTTATGTTTCTAACAGAATCCTCGTGTTTTTGAAGATTACAAACAAAATGTTGTCTGTTCTCCCCCTCCCATGAAAATTGGGATAAATTGATTTTATTCTGATGATTCAAATTCATTATCTGAAGAAGAATTGTCAGTGACAATAATTTCTTCTTTTTTAAGACAGAAAACATCTTTTTCGTCTTCATAGATATCTTCTATGGGTTCATATCCATGTAAGAGTGCAATTCTGCACATTTTTACTTTAGTCGGATATTGATTTTTCTTAGGGCATTCATTTGAATAATGTCCTTCTTCATTACAAGTCCAACACCTGCATTTTTTCTTTTCTTTGCCTTTGGGGCAATATTTTTCAGGTGGATCTTTTGTAGGTTTAAAGTATTTTCCTGGGGAAAATCTTTTTCTTTTTTGTTTCCACGAAGTTTTATACTTCTTTTTATATTTCTTTTTATAGAAACTCTTTTTCTTATCGTTTCTTATTCTGCCAATGTCTAGGTTTTCCATATCGACTATATTTTCGCAACAACTCTTGCTAAGCGATTTAAGCTTTTTCTGCTTATATCTAGTATCGCAGATTTTTGTAATTTCTTCTTTTGCTAATCTTGTTGCAAAAGCAAGACTGTTTTTTGAGATGATGTTTCCTTCGTTTTTCCATCTCTGAATAGTTTGTTCACTTATGATTGGTATTTTCATAAGATAGGCTTCAATCCATTGAAGATGTTCACTTAATGGAATTTTATATATATTTTTCTCATAAACACATGTGTATTCATCAAGATTACAAATATTTATGAGCTGAACTCTAGTTAGGTTTCTCCTAGCTTGTTCTTGTTCTTTGATTATTTCTAAATCCTTGTTTCCATGGTAGTCGATTCCTACAAACATAGTATATAGGATATCTATCACGGAGTCGAAGAAATCTATTCCATGAAGATCTTCGTTCCATTGTGCTTGTTTTACAAGACTTTGGATATTGCCTTCTGTTTTATGCTCGATTAGAGTTAAAACTGATTTGGCAGTTTGAAAATCGTCTTGATTGGTCTGTAATATCAATGATATTTCAGTGGACCATTTCTCAAGGATTCTTTTTCTTTCCGTTAAGTCAGAAATACAATCTAGATTGAGTATGTTTATAGCTCCTGAAGAAGAGTTGTTTTTATTTGGAATTCCTTTATGCATAGGCATTCTGAATTCATAGTTTCTAGATTTATTTTTGGAGGATTCTCCTTTTCTATATTCGGATTTTACTTTGTTTATTTTTTCAGTTTCAAATGGTAGTTCTTCATCTGAGTCGGACTCAGTTTTGGGTTCTTCCATTTTTTGATCTGTTATAGTATTGAAAAATTGTTTAGGAAGGTATTTTTCAAATTCTTGAGGGTTTTCTTTGAACTGTTGTTCGCATTCATTTTCTTCGTATGACAAGAGTTTTATTAGATGTTGATCACAATCATCTATGTTATTGAAGAAAAAGTCTTCAAGATGAGAAGAAATACTCATTCTTTTGTTTTAAAGGAAAACATTTCTTGTTTTTCTTTTGGTTTGCTAAACGGGTTTTTTAGCGCTTGTTTGTTTTTTAAGCTTTCCATTTTAGGTTCTGAAGATCCTAAATTGGGTGGTGAAAACCTGTTTAAACCTTTGTAGCTGGTGGTAGCTTTAGGTTCTTTAGGCATATTTTTTAATTGACTTAAAATTTCTTTGTCATTATTATTTATTAATTCACTTATGTCAGTGATTACTTTAGCAGAGGCTTGTTCAATGCCGTTTTTATTGATAATTTTTTCAAGTAAATCAATAATTTTTGACTGACTTAGTTTTATTTCAAGAAGGTCAGTACTCACGGTTTGAATGCTAGCCATTTATTCACCAATAACTCGGTTGAGTTGATCTTGGATTTTGTTTAAAGCAGTAGTGAGATTATGAATTTCACTTTCTGTAACTTGAGGTTCTATATTGAAGTTCTCAAGATTGTTTATAGATGCTTCGAGTCTGTCGACTTTAGCATTTAAATCTTTGAGTAACTTAATGTATTTACTCAAGTCAATTTCTATGTCCTTTTGGAGTTGATACCAAAATTTGTTGAACGTAGAAACCTTAGGTTTTGAGGATTTTTCACTTTGATCTTTACTAAGCCCAAAGTAAGATAGAATTTTGGAGATTCCTATCCAATTTCTTCCAACAATCTGATTAATATTGTTAGTTGAGTTTATAACGTTAGCAACGCTAGGATTAGCAGTGCTAAAAACGTATTTTCTAGAAGTTGGATCAATTCCTTCATCTAGTTTTTTAAAGTTAAGGATTTTTCCTTTCTTGTATATGTGCGGGTAAGGCACAGTTAAAGATTTTGAACAACTCATCCGTGAAGGATTTTGTGTAAATCTTCTTTTAGAGAATCTATATTCTGAGACATTACTCTCATGCTTCTACTTATATTTGAAGAAGATGCTTCTCCAATATGAGGTGTTTCTCCAATGTGGAGTTTATTTCTTTTAACCTGAGTTGGTGGTTTTTGACCAATTAGTTTTTTATTTTTTGCAATGTATGTGCGATTGCCAAGTTTCATCAATAGGTTTTATCGTAGCGAATATTTGCTACCTTCAATACTACTACTTTGGTAAAGAGTCATCGTTTTCGTTATACTCGTTCTTTTTGTCGTTATGCTGTGATGACTGGATGTCAAGCCTATAGCGATCTAGTTAGGTGACGCTAAAAACTTATTGCCTGGTTTTAATTAAGATTTGATCTTTCAAACTCATGTACAAAGGCAAGGGTTTGATCTAGGTCTTTAGTATCTAAACTTAATCCATATTGAGGATAAACAGTGAACATAAATCTAGAATAAGCAAGATTTCCTCTTGCATTCCAAGGATACAATCCTTTCTCGGACTAATATTTTATTATCTAGTGAGAGCCTTTTATAGAAGGGTTGAGCCACTCTTAAATTCTGATTTAATAAAATTTAACTGCTCATAAATGGAAGCAAATTAATTTTATTTTTGATGTCAGAATTTTTTTTTGATAAGCTGTTGTTTATTTCAATCCTTAGTGATTAAGGGTAAGTAATCAGCTCCTGTAGTTACGGAAATGTCAACAGGCATTTCTGTAGAGTTACAAAATTAATAATTTTTGTTTTTCGTCTTAATATTGGATTTAAGAAATCCACATGTTTTAGGATTTAAAAGCTTGTTCTTTAGTTAACAAAAGTTTTGTTTTGAATTTTGTTGAGACAGGTAATGTTTTATAATAAGACTAACATCAAACCATTGTCGAGATTCTGGAAAAAGTAATTTGTTGGTTTTCAACATCTCATCATTGAGAAGATATGATCAGGGACTATTTATAGAGCTCTATTGTTCTAGGCTCTATACCAATTAAATTTGCGGATATGCGGATGAAGGTGTTATAAGGAATCATAATCTGAAAGTCTTTATCAGCATCAAAAAGACAAGATGAAATTTTTTCATTCTGTTTTGCCTTTATATTTGCAGCGGCAGCTGCCCTTTTCTAAGGTCTTTAGAGTTCTTGCAAACAAGCCTTATTTGTACATTTTTTGATGGTAATAACTATCGCCTAATTGTCATGGGATGTTATTACCCTTCTTTTCAGTGTAGCCAATTCGACACCTATTTACATTGATTTTAATGGTGATCAGACGCTAAACCACAGGCAATATAAATTCCATGTTATTCCTTCGGTATGGGTGAGTGATTTGCACGTCATAAAACTTGATTGTTACACTCAAAAGAATTATTATGTGTCACGACTATTATACCCTTAATATGTGCACACTCCAATAAATGATATAGAGGTATAAATGTCAAGACACACACAATTTGAATGTGCAAATCAATAAGTGGAGTGTGCAAATCACCACCCTTCCAGTATTAGACGTCTCATGTTGAACGAATTGGATACCAATGGACTGATGTTCTAAGGTTTTCTAAATATTTACTTCTAGACTTTCCATTTCCTTATGAGACCATACATACCATACACATGATTTTGTGGCTTTCCTAAATACCAGGATTCTTGTTTCTTTTTTAGATATATGTTATCCATGGGTTGGCGATAGTATTTATCAAGGGAATGCTCACATTCGTGGTTTTCTTTAAAAATGAAAGGCCAGCGCTATATGTTTATTCTTCTGTCCCAATTATATTATTCAGATTACTCAATCTTTCATTGTCTAAAAAATATTGTCCTGTTTTCTGATCGACAACAACTTTATAAATAAAAATCTAGCAATAGCTAGAAAATCAATGATACAAAGAGTTCATACAAGAAATTACAGATTTATCTAATCAATCTATTGAATTAGGTTTCGAAGCCCAATTACGATGAGAAAGCCGCAAGTATATATGATAGGATTCTGTCGTCAAGCATGTCTCTTTTGGAGGCTGTGAATTAAAGCAAACATGCTTTCTTTACCTCCAAATAACCCCTGTTGTTGTTTGGAGTACCACATCGAAGCATATTTTTATCAATTAGTTCAAGTTTACTCTTTCCCCCAAACGAAAAGATCAATATATTTCGGAGAGTCTTTCGATCCCCACCAAGATGCGATTCCTTTTTCATTTTTCGGTTTAAAAAAGGATATATATTATTTACTAGTTTTCTTGTTTTAACCTTATTCACTTTTATAATAGAGGTAAGGTTCCAAATCGACGGCAAAAAATAAAAACTAATGGTCACAACCACCAACTCAGGTTAAAGAAATAAAACCCACATTGGAGAAACACCTCATATTGGAGAAGCATCTTCTTCATTATAAGTAGAAGCAATGAGGAGTAATGTCTTGAATTATTGATTCTCTTAAAAGAGATTTACACAAAAATCCTTCACGGATGGATGTTGTTCAAAATCTTTAATGTGCCTTACCCGCACATTATACAGAAAGGTAAAATCCTTAACTTTAAAAAACCTAGTTGAAGGAATTGATTCCAACTTCTAGAAAATACGTTTTTTAGCACTGCTAATCCTAGCGTTGCTAACGTCTATAAACAAACTAACAAATTATTAATCAGATTTGTTTGGAAAGAAATTGGATAGGAATCTCCAGAAATTTATCTTAACTTTGGGCTTAGTAATAGATCAATTCAGAGAAAAATCTCAAAACTAAGGTTTCTTAAGTTCAACAAATTTTGGTATCAACTCCAAAAGGACAATGAATTGGAATTGTAGTAAATACATTAAGTTACTCAAAATTTAAATGCTTAAAGTCGACAGACTCGAAAGGCATCTATAAACAAATCTTGAGAACTTCAATATAGATCCTCAAGTTACAGATAGTGAAAATCATAATCTCACTACTGCTTTAAACAAAAATTCCAATGACCAACTCAACCGAGTTATTGGTGATAAATGGCTAGCATTCAAACGTTGAGTAGCTGACCTTCTTGAAAATAAAACTTAGCAGGCAAAAATTAATGTGATTTACTTGAAAAAAATTATCAATATAAACGAGATGAACAAGCCTCTGCTATAGAAATCACTGACTAAGGGAATTAATAAATTAATAATGACAAAGAAATTTTAAAGTCAATTAAAAAATATGCTAAAGTACCTAAAGCTACCACAAGCTTACAACAGGTTTAAACATGTTTTCACCACCCAATTTAGGATCTTCAGAACCTAAAATGGAAAAGCTTAAAAAAACAATACAATGCGCTTAAAAAAACCCGTTTAGCAAACCAAAAGGAAAAACAAGAAATGTTTTCCTTTTTAACACAAAGAATGAGTATTCTTCTCATCTTGAGAGACTTTTTCTCAACAACATAGATGATTGTGATTCAACATCTAATAAAAACTCTTGTCATACGAAGAAAATGAATGCGATACACAGTTCAAAGAATACCATCAAGAATTTGAAATAATACCTTCCTAAACAATTTTTTCAATACTATAACAGATCAAAAACTGGAAAGATAACCCAAAACTGGATGGACCGTCTCTGATGAACGAACTACCAATTTGAAACTGAAAAAATAAAAACAAGTAAAATCGGAATATTGAAAAAGGAGAATCTCCAAAAATAAATTCTAGAAAAACTATGAATTCAGAATGCCTATGCATAAAGGAATTCCAAATAAAAACAAACTCTTCTTCAGGAGCTATAAAATCATACTCAATCTAGATTGTATTCCTGATCTTAACGGAAAGAAAAAAGGATCTTGAGAAATGGTCCACTGAAATTATCATTGATATTACAGACAATCAGTCGATTTTCAAACTGCCAAATTAGTTTAACTCTAATTCGAGCATAAACAGAAGGCCAATAATCCAAAGTCTGTAAAACAAGCACAAATGGAACGAGATCTTCATGGAATAGATTTCTTCGACCTCCGTGATAGATTTCCTTATACTTTGTTTTGTAGGAAATCGACTACCATGGAAATTAGGATTTAGAAATATTCAAAGAACAAGAACAAGCTAGTGAGAAACCTTAACTAGAGTTTCAGCATCATAAATATTTTGTATCTGATGAATCCACATGTGTTTATGAGAAAAATATATATAAATTCATTAATGTGAACATCTTTCAATGGATTTGAAGCCTATCTTATGGAAAATCACACTATCATAAGGTGAACAAACTATTCAGAGATGGAAAAAACGGAAGGAAACTGTCAATCTCAAGTAATAGTCTTGCTTTTGCAACAAGATTAGGCAAAGAAGAAATTACAAAAATCTGCGATACTAGATATAAGCAGAAAAAGCTTAAATGCTTAGCAAAAATTGCTTTGCGGGAAAATATAGCAATAGGAAAAACCAGACTTTGGCAAACTAAAGAAAACGAAAAGAAAAGGTTTCTATAAAAGAAAATATAAAAAGAAGTATAAAACTTCTTGGAAGCAAAAAAGAAAAAGATTTTCCCCGGGAAAATACTTTAAACCCACAAAAGATCCACCTGAAAAATATTGCCCCAAAGGTAAAGAGAAGAAAAAATGTAGGTGTTGGACTTGTAATGAAGAAGGACATTATTCAAATGAATGCCCTAAGAAAAATCAATATCCGACTAAAGTAAAAATGTGCAGAATTGCACTATTACTATGGAATATGAACCCATAGAAGATATCTATGAAGACGAAAAAGACCGTTTTTTTTGTCTTAAAAAGAAGAAATTATTGTCTAGTGACAATTCTTCTTCATTCATCCTGATGATGATATCATCAGATAAAATCAATTTTCCCAATTTTCCGGGCAGGGGTGGGAACAGACAACATTTTTGTTTGTAATCTCAAACACACGAGGATTCTGTTAGAAAATAACAAATCCAAACTCAAGATATTTTCTAGGAAACCTTATATTTAGAAGGCTTTAAGAATTATAAGTACATTGCTACTTTGACACTGGAGGGCAATCTCTTTGCATTTAGCAGTAAATATGTTTTTCACATGGCTATGGGAAAACTCACCAAGAGAAATCATTGCTTTACCATTGCCAATGGTGATACTATAAAAATTAACCAAGTTTGTAGGAACATTTCCTTAAAACTCTCTGGATACCGAATTTAACATACCAACAATTTACCAACAAGATTCTGGTATTGACCTAATTTTAGGTAATAACTTTTGTCAACTATTTGGACCTTTTGTTCAATGGATTGATAGAATTGCTTTTCATCTTAACGATGAACTGATAATAATAAAAAAGGTCACCAAAGCCTTTAGTCAAGGACAACCAAATTTCCTTGAATCCATGAAAAAAGATTCAAAAATCAAACAAATCCGGGGGAACAAACATTTCTCAGGAAAATATAAAAGGATCTGTAAATCTTTTACAAAATAAATAAATACAAAATATTGAAGAAATTCTAGATATAAAAGTTATGCTTGAAAATCTATTGTTCCCAAAAAAGACTAAAGGATGGATGAAAGCAACAATTGAAACTCATTGATCCTAATCGGTGTAGGAGTTAAACCTATGTGCTATTCTCCACATGAAAGGATTGAATCACAAACAAATCGTACGAACTTCTTATATGAAGTTAATTGTCCAATCCAAAATCTCCTCAATATGTCAGACCAGCCTTTTAGTTGAAAATGAAGCTGAAACAAAGAAGGGAAAGAAAAGAATGGTTGTTAATTATAAAAAAGATTAACGTAAGCCACTATGGGAGATTTCTCACAATCTCACTAACATGCAAAAACTTTTAACCCTCTATTGAGGAAAAAGTATATCTACCAGTTTTGATTGCAAATCTGGATTCTGGCAAGTCTTGCTAGATGAGCAATCACAGTTACTTACTGCATTCACTTGTCCTAATGGACATTTTCAATGGAAAGTAGTTCCTTTTGGCCTTAAACAAGCCCCAAGTATTTTCCAAAGACATATGCAAAATGCACTGCGTGGACTAGAAAAATTTTGTACAGTCTATGTAGATGAAAATTGTCTTCAGTGGACAACGAAGAAAAACATTATATTCACGTTTTAGAAGTCCTAAAAACTATCTTAAAACATGGTATAATCCTTTCAAAGAAAAAAGCCAATCTTTTTAAAACTAAGATTAACTTTTTAGGTCTAGAAATAGATCAAGGGACTCATAGTCCACAAAAACACATTTTAGAACATCTACACAATTTTCCAGATGTTTTAGAAGACAAAAAACAATTGCAAAGATTTCTAGGAGTTTTAACTTATGCTGAAACATATATTGAAAAACTTGCAAAAATGAGACAACCTTTACAAGGAAAACTCAAAAAGGATATTGTTTGGAACTGGACTCAGTCCGACACCGACTATATCAAAAAGATTAAGAAAAATTTAACAGTTTTTCCTAAACTATATCTTCCTTCAAACGAAGATTTTCTTATATCTTGAAACTGATGCGTCGGAAGAAATATGGGGAGGAATTTTAAAGGCAAAAACCCCAGACAACAATGAAAAAATTTGCGGGTACACTTCTGACGCTTCAAACACTGAGCACAGAAAAAGAATTACCATAGCAACGAAAAGAACTACTGGCATGTTAAAACGTCATTTCAAAATTTAGTGCTTATCTTACCCCAGTAACTTTTCTGGTGCGGACAGATAACAAAAACTTTACTTATTTCCTACGAACTAACATTGCAGGTGATAGTAAACAAGGTCGTCTAGTAAGATGGCAGGCTTGGTTCAGTCACTATTCTTTCAAAACTGAACATTTGCCAGGAAATAAAAATGTGTTGGCAGATTGCCTCACACGTGATTTCAAAAACAATTGACGTCATCCATGACATCAGTGCTCCTCACGAGCTCTATAATAAGAAACGTTGCACCATGTTTTTTCTCACACAATCAATCCACCAAATAAAATGAGGGGGAGTTTGAGGAGAGAAAAGAAAAAATCATTGTAACAAACCCAGTTACAAATGGAAGAAATCAAAGCAAATTTGATTTTAAGAAGAAAAATGTTATTAATAGAGTTACAATCTATTAATGAACAACTAAGAGTTCTAGAAACTCCAACAACGGTTATTGATGTACCGGAAAGCGAAAGCTTAAAAACAGCAACTAGTCCAGTGCAAACGGCATCTGGTAAAGACTCAACAAATCCGTTGAAAGCTGAGGTTTTGCTAAAAAACCTAGATAATACTGGTCTTGGTTCTCTGAACCTAAACAGTAAATTTGCCTATGCTAATCCGTTTACTTTCGGTAAAAGTAAAAAAACAAAATTAGCAACTAACACTCTTGTGCAGGAACCGGTGTTCAAACCCGACTACTTACAAGCAGCAAAGTCTAATCAAGAAAGATTTTTATGTTATCTATAAAGGTCCTCGTGCTGGTATCTCACACAACTGGGGAAGTCCATAGAATTTGTCAAGAAGACAATTACCAATAAAAGTTCAGCATTCTTGAACAGCACAAATGGAATTCACCTTCATGACGATCACGGTGAAATACCAAGAAAAATACGATCTTCCTCAGGACCAAAAAAAAAATTAGTCAAAAGATTGAAAAAATTAAGAAAGAACTATCGAGATCAAGAATCAAGATCTCTGAAGACCAATTGTCTTGAAACCAATTTTTACTACCAAGAATTCATTCTGTTATTATGGAACAAAGCAGGGCAGCATTTCAAAGATGACTTCATACAATGAAGTTCTATACAACAGATAAAACCACTTCAAAGAGAGATGTTTTGTATAACTTCGTTTGAAGGAGGCGATTCACGATATACTACCAAGCTTTTTCTGCAGCAGGTGCTCGTCAACAACATCTATCATGATCAACAATTTATTGGAACTTAAGGAATTTCCTAAACCATAAGTGAAGTAAATCAAGCATTTTTGAAAGAAAAGTCCTAAAAGCTCAAGACAAACCTATCTACGTCAATAGTATTAGTTCGATTCCAGACTGGAATCTGAAGAAAAACTATTCTCCATACCATTTTATGGTTAAATAGGGCTTGCAAAAGCCAAACAAGGAGCTACCCAATTTTCTAAAGTCATGAAGAGACAATAGAAAATCCGTTTCTTGAAGCAGTCCAAAAGGCCAGAGACCAGGTCTTAAAAGATTGCAGAATTAATCATTCAAATGATTTTTGATGCTTTAACTTTATCAGAATTCAAATTGTGTTTCGGGCTTCAAAGCTTAACTAAGGGTTATCGTTGATCATTATTTCAGAAATAATTCTTCAAGCCATAACTGAAGAAAACAGGAAGGTTAATTATGCTGATTCTCATTGCATAGTTACATCCTTTTATGTTTTCCTGAGAGATGTTTGTTCCAGGAATTTGTTTGATCTTTGAATCTTTTTTCATAATTGCTAGCCATCAAAAACGAACAAAAATTTGTTTACAAGAACGTCTAAAAATCTTTAGACAAAGGGCTGCTGCCCTACAAGTATAAAGACACTACAAGAATGAATTCTTTTCTTCTTGTTTTTGTTGCTGATAAAGGACTTCATGACTCGTGTAGTGTCTTTATACTTGTAGGGCAGCAGCCCTTTGTCTAAAGATCTTTAGACGTTTTTGCAAACAAATTTTGTTTATTTTTGATGGCTAATAACTCTCGCTATTGTCATCGGATGTTCATATCCCCTCTAAGAAACTATCATTGTAATTATTTCTTTCAAAATGCATAGTGAGTAGAAACCCTGAAAAGGGTATTATGTAAAATATTCTGAGTATCCTCATTTGAGGAACTCTATTATGAATAAAAACAAAGTGATGCAACCGTCAACAAGTACCAAGAAGGCAGATGGCCGTGGGGAAAAAGACAAAAGCATCTAAAAGACAGGCTGGCTTTTATTCTATCAAACACCGTTGTAAGGTACAAAGATTTAAATATTCATATAGAGTAAAAATTTCTCGAATATTTACATATCATCCTTTTCTTTCAAAACATAAAGAAAATAAAAACTTTAAAAAATTCTTTTACAAAATGACTAATCCAGTTCATCTAAAAAATCTTTTTAAAGATTTACAACAAGAAATTCTTGAAACAAAAGAATATATTTCTGATATTGATAAATCTATCCTTAGACTTACCAATAGATATAAATCCAGCCTTGAAAAAAGGGGATATGAACATCCGATGACAATAGCGAGAGTTATTAGCCATCAAAAACAAACAAAAATTTGTTTGCAAAAACGTCTAAAGATCTTTAGACAAAGGGCTGCTGCCCTACAAGTATAAAGACACTACAAGAATGAATTCTTTTCTTCTTGTTTTTGTTGCTGATAAAGGACTTCATGACTCCTTTAATAAAAAATTTATTGTCCGCGTTTATGAACATCCAATGACTATAACGAGAGTTATTAGCCATCAAAAACAAACAAAAATTTGTTTGCAAGAACGTCTAAAAATTCTTAGACAAAGGGCTGCTGCCCTACAAGCATAAAAATACTACAAGAATGAATTCTTTTCTTCTTGTTTTTGTTGCTGATAAAGGACTTCATGATTCCTTTATTTCAAAAAATGAGGGAGTTATCATTATTAAATAATAAAATCTCTCGCAATAGTTTGTAAGTGTGGCAACTTAAGCCCCTCAAGTCTCACTTTTTCATACTTAGAACACCTAATACTTTTCATAATATATAACTTGTACTTTGAACTTTTAGTTATAATTTTTATAATTTTTAAAACTTTTTGTTAAACCACTACATGTTGTTAAAAAGGAATTTTACTCAATATTGGTTTAGTCAGAGAA